>CM060885.1:17305000-17530000 GCA_030762935.1 Hymenopus coronatus | reverse complement strand
TGTTTGTTTCAATTGCATAAAATATTGGCCGCTATGGAAACAATTTAACTGTTGACATTTTAAAAATTGTCTCGATAATTTATCAGCTATTGTAATATATGAAATTATAAGTATTTACGAGGGTCGGCTGATAAGTTCTCACACAGATATGGCGCCACTAGACCAGTTAGACGGTAGCATCTAGAAGTTCAACTCTAGAGTAGCTTGTATAGTTATAGGTCAATAGCTTGTTTAGTTTTCGAATGACAGCATTTTAAACAAGACAACTTTAGAGTTTTCGCTAAAATGGGGGATTTGGAAAAACGAATAGTAATTAAATACTTCCATGTGAAAGGCTTAACGCCTAAAGAAATCAACGAGGAAATATACAGTACATTGAAAGACTCTGCCCCTTCATATTTAATGATTAAAAGGTGAGTTGTAGAGTTTAACCCAGATAATCCTAACATTCTTCCAGAAGGATTCATGACAAACAGGGAAGTTTCGTTGTACAACATGAGATAATTTTAGTTTTATTGTTGGTACTCCTAGCAGCTGATAAAGGAAGGTTGGTACTTCATGACAATGTAGGAATCCTTTGTTGGTTGTAAAACTGTGAGTGAACATAGCGCTTTGAACTTTCATTGCTGAAAATAATGGATGATTACTTCGACCTGCATGTTGATGGGTAAGTATATTTCTATAATAACTACACCAAAGCTTTTGAATTTCAGAATGTTTACTTATGAATGAATGCTTTTCTTACTAAAGGTTAAAGCCAATACGTAACCTTATAATGCGTAGAACGATTCAGAATCAGTTTTAGTGTCATTCCAGGGGGATGTTAGGATAACATGACATCAGGCATGCATCTTCATTTTCTCTTTTCAGGATGAGAGCCACATTACATGAACTGCTTGAAATAACACAATCTTGTGAAGATAACAACATAGCTGAATCTGGGATAAATGTAGCATTAATGCTAATGAAGATGTAACTTATAAGGATTCTGGTACTGAAGATCACCTAAATATTGATAATTTACCAGCTAGCCAGCTGAACATCATGCTGAATTAAATCAAGAATGCAAACCTGCAGCAAATTATACTGAAAGTATCAGGATCGTCTTTACAGACTTGGCTCTCGTTCACATGCTCGAAGGCGTCTTCATAATAAATCTGAGACTGTGAAGCAAAAGAGATTTTCAAGGAATTGGAAGCAAAATGATCTGCCAGTATCTGCAGTACAATGGCCTCTTATGCATAATATTCCACTGGAGTCAGTAAAGAGCTGACTGGAATATTTCAATTACTTTTTTGATAAACCAGTTATTGACATAGACGCGATATGCAAATGAGTATGCAACAAAGAGAAATAAAACAGGAGATTTCACTCTAGACCAAATAAAAACTTTCATCAGAATACTAAGTGGTTATGTAGTTGTGCCACGAAGAAGAATGTATTGGCAAAATGAAAAGGATATCTTCAATGACTTGGTCTCTAATGCTTTGTCTCGAGATAAATTTGACTTCAACTTCTCAAACTTCTCCAACTTCTGCAATAAAGATAATTAGGACAAAAGTGATCGTTTTGCAAAATCATTTAGACCTTACTATGGACGGCACGGATTTAAACAGTTCATTAGAGGTAGGGCAAAGTTGTAGGTTGTAAATGGAACTAATGTCCTTTTTTTTCCCTTTTTTTCTTGCATATTATTGTAGTTCTTAATAATTCTCAATTGTTTCAGGAATACCGATAAGATTCGGCTATAAATTCTGGTGTGGTGGAACCAGCAGTGGCTATTTAGTTTGGACAGAACCCTGTCAAGGAGCTGGCACATGCAATTCAAAATACCAAGACAAGGGATTGGGATATGCTGTTGTTATGACATATGGTGATCAACTTTTTCCGGGAGTGGCATACAGATTATTATTTGACAATCTGTTTACTAGTATGGACTTACTAATACACCTGAAAGCAAGAGGAATAGAAGCTACAGGAACTATTCGAGCAAATCTAATAGCCAAGTCCTGCAGTTTATCTTCGCCTGGAGCAATGAAGAAGTAAAGCAGCGGAGCCTTCGAATAACGCTCCGATAATGAGGCAGTTGTTTCTGTAGTAAGGTGGCATGACAGTAGTGTGGTATCTGTAGCCACTAACTTTGGCACTGTTTACCCTCTACACCAAGCTGGAAGATTTTAAAGAGAGAGGAAGAAAAAGATTCACGTATCACAACCGGGAATGATTCACGTTTACAACGAGGAATTGACCGTGCAGACCAAAACATCCATAAGAAGGGAAAAAAGCTGCTTTCCTATCATCGCTCACATAATTGATGCAGCTGAACAAAATACATGGGCTTTGTATACGAAAGATGGAAGCTATCTGGATCATTTATCTTTCCATCGCTGTGTTGGAACGGCAATATGGGAAAGCAATACGTAGGTTACTACAAGTCGAGGAAGGCCCTCTGCAAATTCCAGATATGATAGTTTCGAGCATTATGTAGCAAATCTGCCAGTTGACCGAAGAACGTTTAAGAAGAAACAGTTGAGTTGCAGGAAGTGTGGCAAGAAAGCAACCACAGAGTATAAAAAATGTGAAGTGCCTCTACATGTTGACTGTTTTATCAGCTACCATACTGTATAGACAGTGATTAAAAGTAGTAAAATATAAGATGCATTCGATATTTCTGTTCACCAGTTAAAATGTAAATGCAATATTTTGCAATAAATATTCTTTGTGTTTTGTTTCTACAGTTAAAATTGTAGTACTGATGCCACATTATTCTAAAATCCTTCTGGAAGGATAGTGCATCATTTAAAAACTAGTGATAGCTACTTAAAACAAAGCATAATTAATTAAAGACAATCCAAACAAGTCGTGTATAATGAAATTATACAAACTTAATACAAAAAAATCAGGGTTAAAATGGGACATACGAGCACTAGTGATGAGCCTCGCTCTGGAGCCCTGTAGAAGTGACAACTCCAGAGATCACTGTAAAAATCCATCGTTTAGTACTGGAAGACAAAATTAAAGTTGTTTCAGATAGCAGAGGCTGTAAACATATCAAAAGAACGCGCAAGTAACATTTTAAGTAATATTTTGGGCTTTCACAAGATCTGTGCCGCGTTTGTTGACACTTGTTGAAAAGTTGTAAAGAAAAACTGCTTCTGTTAAGAATGTGGAGCTCTACAGTAAAAATCCCAGTGAATTTTTGACACGGCTTATTACCGTGGATGAAACTTGGATGCATCATTACACTCTAGAAAGTAAATCACAGTCAAAACAGTGGATTGCGCCAGGTGTCCAACTCCAAAAAAGGCAAAGTCAAATTTGTCAGCGAACAAGGTTGTGGCAAGTGTTTTCTCGGATGCACAGGGAATTATTTTTATTAATTACTTGGAAAAGGACAAAAGTATCATTGGTGGCTACTCCGCAAGGTTACTGCAACGTTTGAGTGATGAGGTGAAAAGAAAAAGTCCTCATTTGGAAGAAAAAATTGTTTCATCACGGCAATGCTCCGGCCCATCGTTCAGTCATTGCAGTGGGAAAAATGCGCGAATTAAAGTTCAAATTGCTTGAAGATCCAGCCTATTCGCCAGATCTAGCACGCAGTGACTACCACCTGTTCTGAAACCTCAACAATTTTCTTGGAGGACGAAGATTTCACAGTAACGAGGAGGTCATTGATGCGGTGAACAGCTATTTTGAGGACCTTGATAAATCGCATCACAGAGATGGTTTAATTAAATTAGAACACCGATATGACAAATGTATTAGCCTTTCTGGAGATCATGTTGAGAAATAAAGCAAAAAAAAAATTGTTTTGAATGCTGTTTTCATTGAAAGGCCCGGGGCTTATCAGATGCAAAATGCTCCCATTTACGATCTGCGTCAATTCTTGTTGAACTTCTTTAGTCAATGTCTGTGGAACATCTCCGACTTCTTTCCTGATGTTCATTTTTAACCCTCATACATTAACATGCCTCGTAATAAACGCTCTACATTCCAAATACCCATAAAAATTAATAAAGTGGAGAGAGATCTGTTCCCAAAGCAACCAAACTTTTTGTATGAAACAAATGCAATTATCCATGCAATGCTGTTAATAGCATTTGAGTAACAGTTGGCAGATTGTGCCTGCTGATGATGCGATTGTCAAACGCTTTCAAGTGTCAAGTGTAGATTTGGAAAATGAGCAAAGTTTTTCCAACGTACATGTTATTAACTATATGTAAAAATAGCTAATATCCCTAAGTTTAATAACTGTAGTGGATCAGGTGTGTCCACAAGTTATTGTAAGAACCAGCATAGGATTTTCGGAGCAGTAAAGCCAAGACGAAAGGAAACACAATTGAACTCTTACTGAACTTTGAGGCCGGATCCTTGTCCAAATCTAACCTGTGTGCTTGGCAGTTGTAGGTTCGAACCCTGCAAAACCTTGATCCATGTGTGACGCGGAGATGAATTAGATTAGATTAGTTTAGTTTAGATACTTTCAGTAGGTTCATGATGTCCTAGGAGGCTTTGAACATAGAAAATATCAAAGCATACAAAATTAGTTACACCAAATGTACAAACATTTAAATTTTTTCTCGCATTATAATTAATAGTAAACATCTTAAACTCTCAAGTGTATTAAACCTTAAGTCAGGTATTAACATTAAACATCATGGGTGTGTCTGCTTCTTCAGCTGCCTTTTCCCTGTAGTTTACCCTAGCTAGTGTTGCCTTTGGACGGACCTCGATATGGGTTGTACCATCCTGGTACAATATAATGTGGCAACACTGTTCTTGCGCTCCACGCTACACGCTACAGCTCATATAGAGGCATTTGTTAAGTAGTTCGGCCTTTTTCTGCGTGAGCTGCATTTGTTTTCGGGGCTAAAGAGGTAAACGGCTCTGTCTATCAGTCTCAGTTCAGGGTGCTTTACACGCACAGGTGTTCTCAGATGGAGTGATTCGCCGTTAATTCTTTATTGTAGGGGCTAAACTGATCTCCTTTGTGTTACGTGGACATGATTTCTTGGTGAAACTAATATTTAAATTCATTTGGGTTTTGTGAAAAGGCTAACTCACGATTTCTCATCTAGATTTTTCGCTGCCAGTTATGTGAAATAATATACCACATTCCGTCGTTCTATAGTGCATTTCACTGCTTTTCATCTTCGTTAAAAGTTAAATTAAGGGGAATTCTGTAATCCCATTTCGAGTTGAATAGGAATATAACTATATTACGCACTGTATTATTTTATCACGTATTGTTATTGTTATAGTTTTCATAGTTTATTAATGAAATAAATTATTGTTATAAAAGTTATACTGGATCCCCTTTTGTTCGTTATAGTTAGCGAGGTAACACACATAATTTGTGTCTACTGTTAAAATGTTGATCCTGTATTGCAAATTTGGCCTGTTCTCCATTTTTCATAAGTGTGAGTTGTCGGGTGAAACCCAAAGTAGTGACAGAGGGTACAGGGTAATGAAAGTGGAGGACGAACAACGTAATTAATTATGTTTTAAAAACCGATCATCAACTGGTTAAACGAAACATTCCTGACTGCTCGGCATCTATAATCTTTTGTGTGGGCCCCTGTGTCCCTTTGTTACTCCATTCGCGTTGGTCACAAACACTATACAGCGTCAAACTTTTAATAGGTATCTTATTAACTTTTATTCCTTGCTTCAATACCTCAACTTTTCACGGAATATATTTCCTTTTGACTGTTTATACACTAACTTTTTCACGAGAGTAACGAGAATTTATTGCGACCTACATAGCTATAACCCTCATTGTCGAGAAAATACTCTTTATTTATAAAAAACTATCCCTTACCTGAAATATAGCATTTCTTATTCTAGATGGCTAAAGTTTAGAGCTACAACTGGCTTTCTAATGATATAATTTTATCTAATTCTGATAGGCCAATGCAGTTTCCACATTATATTATACTCTACGTCATACAGAGGTTCCCCTAATGCGAAACTTTTGCTTTAGCTAAGAATAAAAATCTTATGTGTTCCATCACATAAGTTTCTCTAACTGTTCCAAATACAAAATATTCTTAAAAAATATTATACATCTACACCAGCTAATCGAGGTAAAAATTAGCAGATTTGGTCTTACGACTTACTTCAATTTAAGTAGAAGGGAAATAAGGGAGTACATTATGCTAAAGGTAGTCAAATCTTTTAAAATGTGGTTGCTAAGAGAAACAGCTGAAGTTCGGTTCGATTTGCATGGTGGTTGGGTAGTTTAAAACTGAAACCAATAACCAGTATCTCAAAAACGATCATCTCTATAAGAAAAACGTATATGCTATAAATTATGTGGTTTAACGAGATCTACATTTCTTGTGTATAAAGTTTTCGTCTATCTCTTACGGTTTAACCCGTAATGCAAAATTCTGACAAAACTCATTCAGAATAAAGAGGTCTTCCTTCAGATGCTATTCCAAGCACATTCAAAATATACATTTAAATTTTATGTAAACATTTTTAATATACTATTTTAATCAAAATCCTTACAGCCATAAATATATATATATATTTTTTAAATTTTCATGTCGGATTCTTGGAAGATACTAAACATAAAATACTAAGTTTGGTTTTAAAAGGTGTTTTAGTTTTTGACATATGCTGTCTACACACACACACACACACACACACACACACACACACACACACACACCCAGATCTTGTTTTAAAAATACTTTTTTATTCTCAGGGGATCTTAAAGCACATATTTCCGGTGAAGTCCTGACATCGAATTTTTTTGATAGAATGCATTCCTTCTGTAACTACTATGTACGTTGTATATGTGCTAGAGAAAGTAAAAAGGAGGTAAACATTTACACAGCAAAGCTGCAACTTCTAGGGCTATTTAATCTAGCTTAACAAAACACTTCAAGTACAGGCAAATACGAGTATTACACTTAGAAACAATTAACTAGATCTGATGCTTACTATTTACAGGACACGCACACATAGCGCCATCTTTAGTCTGTTGGCATTTGCAGACAGACCATGTTTAGTTGACGCCAGTCAGCAATGGCTTTCACTACCACGCGCTTTGAGTTTAGATAACCTGAAACCAACTACTGAAGAATTCCAATGCGTGGTTAGAACTAGAATTCCCCTTATACTTCTAAACATTCCTATATTTATCATGTGGAAATTAAAACCCCAATATACGGCATGTAAAGACAAATATATTAATTAAAATGTGAAGCAACTTTGTGAACCTAACTAATATTAGCCAGGTCCCGACATATACAGTATTTCCAACAAATGAATACTTCAGTCCAACTTCTTAAAATAATATATACTAAACGTTAATTTTACTTTCTCTACTACTCTCCTAATAGAGTACAGGAAGCATTGCATTCCGACCAAAAATGTTATACGGGGATCTCAGTTTTCAGGTCCCCTCAATTTAGAAGTATGATTTATGCATACAAGTGATAAGCAATTCTTAGAAAAATATCAATTGTGCTTGTGAGTAGAGTATTATCACAAAAATGAACTTGCATTTAAGTTCAGCGTCCTTCAAGAATGTGACAGGTTTTCAAGAAAATCCCCCCCAACCCAAAATATTCTTTATATGGAAAAGTTTCCCTTATTTTAGACTTACTCAAAAAGCGCTCGAAGAATCTTGATTAAACACCAAAAATGTTTAAGATATTTGCACAATAAATAAAATGTAATGGTGAATTTTTGTGAGAATGTCCCTCAAAGTTGTCTTCATTTTGTGAATTGCTATGCACTGAAAAAACTGCTAGGTCAAGCTCAGTCGGTACGACACCTACCTGAATGGCAAGGGCTCCTGGGTTCGATTCTGGGTTGGGATGAGGAAGTTTTCTATAGACGAAAAATATTTCCTCCCTTGCAAAGCGTTAAGCTGTAAATGAGAATGTGAATGCGCGCGTGTACAGCAAAGATAATTAATTACAGATCAACAGTAAGCGCATGAACATCATTGCCATGAGCAAATCTTCCAAAGCAAAAGGCAGCCTATATGACCAATATAGTAAGGGTGATACATAAATGGAACGTACAAATAATAACAATAATAATAATCATAAATTTGCACAAAAGTAGGTAGAAAGAATCGTGTGAGGTACACATACGATTTTTCTCATATGTTGTTCAAAACCACGTCTTATGTATCATATTGTTTGAAAAAATTATATATAAATGCATATATATCTTTATATAATATAATTCTTCTGTTCATGTTTGTCACTGAATTCCTCCTAAACGGTTAAGCCATTTTGATTAAATTGTGTGTGTGTGTGTGTGTGTGTGTGTGTGTGTGTGTGTGTGTGTGTGTGTGTGTGTGTGTTCAAGTGTATTCACGAATGTTTTAGATTCACAATTTGAGAGATAGATAATGTTGTTTTAGTTAAATAACTTATTTTTTCTTTGTTAAATTTTGGATGCTTCACATTGGATTTGGAGACAGAACTGCGTAGGCAGCATCAAAATATTTAAAGATAGAACCGCCAGATAGCGCTATGATCAAATTCAACGAAATTTCCTGTACGTTTGTTACTTTTTCGCATATTCGTTACTTGCGTCGTAGCTTAGTGTTCTTATTACATTGAAGGGATTCTGCGCTACTTGAAAATATTACAGTAAAGTGTAATTAATGTGTGAGGTGTTTTGCAGTATAACTACAATGTATACCTAGTGCATGTTCTTAATTTTAGGCTGATTTACATTGGATCCGGCAGGTAGCGCTGCGATCGCAGTATCGAAATATTTGAATATATCTTTTACTTTCTCTATACGCACCATGTACTTAATGTATAGAGAAGGTATTGCAATCCACCCAAAAATTCGATACCGAGATTTCACGGGAAATATATGTTTTAGAGTCCCCTTTCTTTAAAAAACATATTTTCGGAAAAAGGTCCGTGTTTGTGTGTGTGTGTGTGTCGATGTGTCTGTGAACACGATAACTCAAAAACGAAAAGTCGGTAAAATACCAAACTTGATATTTAACTTTAGTATCTTCCAGGGAAGCGACACAAAGATTTTGAGAAAAGTCTCCCCACTCCAACTACCCATTACATGGACATTTTTTTCCTAAATTTTGATTTTCTCAAAAATGGCTCTAACGATTTTGATTAAAATATCACATATTAAAGATATTACCAGACAAATAAAATGTATATCTTGAATTTTCTGGGAAAAGCCTCAGAAGAGTACTTTATTCTGGATGAATTTTACGGAATTTTGAATTACTGCTAAACCGTAAGAGATGGACAAAAACTTACTGCACGAAAAATGTAGAGCACATTAAAACACACAATTCGTGTTATATACATTTTTGCCGCGGAGTTAATCGTTTTTGAGACATTCCTTGTTTTTGGTTTCTGCTTTGAAAAACCTATATCTTTCTCATACAGGAATTTGTCAACTGCTGTCCATACAAACAAAGGAACTTCAGTGACATAGCAACCAACTTTTGACTATGACTTTAACCTATGGTAATCCCTTATTTCGCTTCTACTTACAAGGAAGCAAGTAACAAGACTATTTCTGCTACCACAGAAAAAATCTGATGTGTTCTATTCACATGACTTTTTTTACATCTCTGCAAAAAATATTATTAAAAAGCTTATGCTTATATTTACTTCCTGCTAATCGAAAAAAAATTAGCAGAAATATTCTTATTACTTGCTTCCTTGTAAGTAGATGTGCAATAAGGGAGTACGATAGCTCAAAATGATAGCCAATAGCTGGTTGCTATGTAACTGAAGTTTCTTTGTTTGTATGGACAGCAGTTTCCAAATTCCTGTATGAGAAAAGCATACGTTTTTCAAAGCTGAAACGAAAAACCGGGAATATCTTAAAAACAATTAGCTCCACGAAAAAAATGTATATGACATAAATTGTGTGTTTTTATGTAAAGTAAGTTTTTGTCCATCTCTTACGGTTTAGCAGTTATGGACAATTCCGTAAAATTCATCCAGAATAAAGTAGTCTTCAGAGGCTAATCTCAGAAAAATCAAGATATACATTTTATTTGACAGGTAAATATCTTTAATATACGATATTTAATCAAAATTCTTAGAGCCATTTTTAAGAAAATCAAAATTTTCTAAATTTTTTTCATATTAAAGATATTTTGGGGTGGGGGGATTTTCTTGAAAATCTCGTGTGGCATCCTTGGAAGATACCATACTTAAATACCAAGTTTGAACTTAACGGTCTTCTCGTTTTTGAGCTATGCTCCCACAGACACACACATACACACATTTGGACATTTTTCTAAATTTTTTTTTTTTGGATTCAGGGAGTCTCAAAACATGTATTTCCGGTGAAATCTCGGTATCGAATTTTTGGGTGCAATACAATACCTTCTCTTTACTGTGTACAGAGTAATGCTTATCTCGATTAACATGCCGTTCCCCATGGCCACGCTCGCTAAAGCGTCTCGCTTTGGTGCTTCGTGGGCAGGGGATCGTGGGTTCGAGTCCCGCCTTAGGCATGGGTGTTATATGTTTGTGCAATGTGTATATGTTTGTAAAAAAAAAACCAGTAATCAGTAAAACCTACGGGGGGAAATGTAAATAGGGATACAGTACCGGAGTCCTCATCAGACTCCGTTACTGTTTTTAAAAAAAAACAAAAAAAAAAAGAAACATGAAGTAGATAAAAGAATACTCTTGTAAAACGTTTTTTACTTTCTCTACACGTCTTTAACGGTCTTCTCGTTTTTGAGCTATGCTCCCACAGACACACACATACACACATTTGGACATTTTTCTAAATTTTTTTTTTTGGATTCAGGGAGTCTCAAAACATGTATTTCCGGTGAAATCTCGGTATCGAATTTTTGGGTGCAATACAATACCTTCTCTTTACTGTGTACAGAGTAATGCTTATCTCGATTAACATGAAGTAGATAAAAGAATACTCTTGTAAAACGTTTTTTACTTTCTCTACACGTACTATGTACATAGTGTATAGAGGAAGTATTGTATTTCACCCAAAAATTCGATACCGAGATTTCACCAGAAATACATGTTTTAGTACCACCTGAATACATAAAAAAAAAACATTTTTACAAAAAGGTCCATGTGTGTGTGTGTGTGTGTGTGTGTGTGTGTGTGTGTGTGTCTGTCTGTCTGTCTGTCTGTGGACAGCATAGCTCAAAAACGAAAAGTTTGTTAAAACTAAATTTGGTATTTAGGTTTGGTATCTTCCAAGGATGCGACACGAAGATTTTCAAGAAAATCCCCTCACCCCCAGCTACCCTTTACATGAAAAATTTGATTTTCTCAAAAATGGCTCTAACGATTTTGATTAACATATCGTATATTAAATATATATACCTGACAAATAATATGTATATCTGGAATTTTCTGGGAATAGGCTCTGAAGACTACTTTATTCTGGATGCACTTTACGGAATTTTGTGTAACTGTTAAACCGTAAGATAAAGACAAAAGGTACCGAACAAGAAATGTAGAGCACATTAAAACACACAATTTATGTTACATGCATTTTTTTCGTGGAGTTGCTCGTTCTTTAGATATTCCTTGTTTTTTGATTCAGATTTGAAAATCTTGTACTTTTCTCTTACAGGAATTTGTCAACTCGTGTCCATACAAACAAAGGAACTTCCGTCACATAGCAACCAGCTTTTGACTATCACTTTAAAATATAACAGTCCCTTATTTAGCTTCTACAAGGAAGCAAGTAATAAGACTATTTCTGCTATTTTTTTCTCGATTAACACGAAGAAGATGGAGGCATAAACTGTTTAATAATAATATGTTACAGAGATTTGGAGAAAGTCATATAAATGGAACACATCAAATTTTTTTTCAGAATAGGTAGAGAAAGTCATGTGAATGGAACACGCCAGCTTTTTATGAACGTAAACGGAATATGTAACCCACATACACTATGTTAAATAACGGCCTCGCTTATATTTGTTGAGGATGAAGCTGTTACTCGTCTGACAGCAGGTTGGCAGCAATGCGTAGTGGCATGCACACTAGCGCCACATGTCTACCGTTTACATCAGTGAGCAGGGAACGTGGAGATTTTCATTTTATCAGCAGTCCCCGTTGCATACGAGAATATGACAGCCTCTTTTCCACAAAATTCAACAAGATGAAGTCGGGGGAATAGAGGGAGAACCGCGAGAAGGAATATTCAATATCTCATCCCTTAAAGTAGCAAGATTCTGCTAAGATATTAAACAACTTTTGGTTTACATTGGACGTTACCTGAAAGACACTGTATTCTGTCATTCAAGTTTCTTCCATTGTGGCGTTGTATTGTATAATTTCTAAAGACAGATCAGCGATATTTGCAGCTCTTGTTTGTGGAATATCTGGGATAGTAACCAACTAAGGAGATAGTGCTGCGTTCACTTGTTTATCAAGTTCTATTGTTGTTTAAACCAGCGACGGCCACGCTTTACTGTTGCATTACTTTCTCTAGCCCGTATTCACAATGCACATAGTGGATAGAGAAGGTATTATATTGCACCCAAAAATTATATATAAAGATTTCACCAGAAATGCACGTTTTGAGATCCCCTGAATCCAAAAGAAAGTATTTCTAGAAACATGTGCGTGTGTGTGCCAGCATAGCTCAAAAACATAAAGTCAGTTAAATACCAAACTTCGTATTTAGGTTAAATATCTTCCAAGGATGCGACACAAGGTTTTCAAGAAAATATCCTACTCCAAATACCCTTTACATGGTACATTTTTCGAAAATTGTGATTTTCTCAAAAATGGTTCTAACAATTTTGATTAAAATGGCATATGTTTAGGATATTTTAATGACTTACGAAGTGTATATCTTGAATTTTCTGAGAATAGCCTCTGAAGACCTCTTCATTCTGGATAACTTTTGTATAGCTGTAAACCGTAAGAAATAGACAAAAGCTTTTTACGGAAAGGAATGTAGATCTCATTAAACACTCAATTTATGTCATATATATTTTTTTTGTGTGGAGTTAATCTTTTCGAGATATTCCGAGTTATTGGTTTCAGCTTTAAGGTACTTAAATCTTTTCACAAAGGGGAGAAATCTTTCTTTAATTTCTCGTTTGTTTACCCCTATCAAGCAAAGAATTTCAATTGTTTCACTTAGCGACCGGCTTTTAAAATATCTATCGCGTTAACCTAGTGAATTCCCTAATTTCCCTTTTACTTAGAAAGAAGCAAGTAATAAAACCAATAGCTTTTATAAGGAAAGTTTTGTTATAAAACAGCTAGAGAAGGTCGTGTGAATGGAACACATTAAATAGTTTTTACTTTCTCTACATAGTAAATGGCACGAGGTAGAGATGGTATTGCACTTTACCCAAAACTTCGATATCGAAATTTAATCGGAAAAATGTTTTAGGATTTCGTGTATCCAAAAAAACAGCATTTTTGGAAAACTGTTTGTGTGTCTATGTGTCTAAGAATATGATAACTTCAACACGAAAAGTTGGTAAAATACCAAACTTGGTATTTAAGTTAAGTACCTTCCCAGGTTGCCGCGCAACGTTTTTGAGCAGAGTTCCTCCCCTCAGACTACTCTTTAGAGTTGATATCGTTTTTGTTGTTGTGTTTTTCATTGTCAGGAGTTGACAAATTCCCGTATGGGAAAACTATAAGTGGATATTTTAAAACTGAAACCAATAACAAGGAATATCTCAAAATGGTGGCTTCTCGATAAAATGTATGTGACATAAATTGTTTGTTTTATCGATAGCTACATTTTTGTGTGGTAAGTTTACGGTTTTTCCGTTATGAAAAATTCATTCAGCAAAATTCATCGCGAGAGAAGGGCTTTTCAGAGGTTATTCCCAGAAAATTCAAAATATACATTTTGTCATATAAATATCTTTAGTATATGGTATTTTAATCAAAATCGTTACGGTCATTTTGAGAAAATCAAAATTTTCGGAACATTTTCCATGTCAAGGATAGTTTGGGGTGAGGGGATTTTCCTGAAAATCTTCGAGTCGCATCCTTGGAATATATTACACTTAAATACCAAGTTCGGTATTTTACAGACTCTTCGTTGTTGAGTTATCGTTTTCACAGAAACATGACACACGGGTATTTTTTTTTCCAAAATAAAACGTATATTTCAGGTAAATCTCGGAATTGAATTTTTGAGTGGAATGCAATACCCTCTCTATACACTATGTATATAATACTGTTGAGAAAGTAAAAATGAAAACCTGATGGTTTCCATTCATATGACATTCTCTAGCTGTTTCACTAAGAAACTTTTGTTACAAAAGATTATTCTTTTATCTACGTCATGCTAATCCAGATAAGCAGTAGACATTGTGTTAATAGTTTGCTTCTTCTTAAGTAGAAGAGAACTGAAGGAATACACTAGGCTAAAACGATAGTTAACTCTTTTAAAAGCTCATGGCTGGAGCCTTTTAATTATTGCTGAAACATTATTTTAAATGTATATTTAAACATAAAATGAACAACAAAATTATGAAATTAAATATAACGATAGATTAAATCAAAATTAAATTCTTTTTTCATTTTCAATTGGTTCACCATTTCGCTAATTATAACACGACAATTAAGTATGCAAAAACGGATTTTCGGGTAAACAGGCTTAAAATGAGTTATGTTCCACATTTAAATTAGTAAAACTGAAGTATTGCTAGCTTGTGGCAAGCTCTTAGTCCCTCATACCCACAAATACATTCCTCAATAGCTTCCTATAAAAACTGAAATTTATGCTTTCATCTTTGTAAGTCACTTCAAGTCTTCCATGGAAATTATTTCTTATGCATTTTAATACATGCACAAAATCGGAGAATGCCCATATTTTTCTTTTTGGTTCTGCAGGATTACTAATGTAACATGTACTGCATTTTTCTTCCAACTAATATCTAAAGACTTTCATGTTTGTTTTTTTTATTTGACTGACCACCATCAGAGGTAAAAACCAACCAGTCTGGCCCCAGCCAGATTATCACCAGGAGCAACATTTCTGCTAGTGTAAATTGCAACTGGTTAGAAACAATTTTGCATAAAAGGAACAAACATAAAACAAGTGTTGATTTGCCATGTGATCTTTTTTTTTGAACATCTGGCGTAAGATCACCCAAATCAACAAACCCGCCTACTTTTAGTGAGCCGCTATTAAAGCTAAATTCTTCCTTAAACTTAACTTCCTGAAATATTACAATACCGCATCTTTTATTCTCATCTATTTTATTCTTACAGAACTGAGAAATAGCATCTATGCTGTGCGGATTTGTTCCATAGGGGCACTTAAGTGCTTTTCAGAGTTTTCTTAAACTACTTTTAGAACGGAGAGGCAACAAACTGTGACGCAGACAATGCCTAAAACCTTTTGGGGACTTTATTTTAAGTCATAAACTCTTTCAAATAAAGTCATTGCTGTACCTCATACCAGTGGGGGATTTTACTTTACAACTTTTCAGCATAGTATCTATAATAATTTTCTGTTTATTGCTAAGAAATTTGTTATTTTTATAATGAATAGCTTAGTGTTGTTATTCTACTTTTCTTACAACTTAATTTTAGCGTTAGCTAAGGATAAACTGCCTTTAGTTCGAATTAAATTTCTATTTGCATTCTTTAGTTGTCTTTTGAGAGATAATATTCTCATTTCGGCATCATTTAAATTACTTTGGTGAATTTGAGTAGAAGTAGACTGATGTTGACTTTGACCTTCACAAGCTGCAGCTGAAGCTTTCCTTCCCGGTTATCCTCACCATTGTTTCTGCCCTTCGTGGCAATTTGATGTTGCCGCATCCTGGATGCTTTCCGCATTTTCGGATTAATTTCCATGTCACTCGAGGAATTTCAAACTTTTCTACCGCTATAATGAAATGGCAGGATTATACAAATAAATCTGCTGAAAAATGCCATTACAAATTGTGATTTTCGATGACAACTGTGGTATTGCTCTAGCCCATTTTGCAAACAAGTCTTTTCCTTCGTCTTTTCTGCCATACTCCGAACCGCAACCGGCAACGAAGCGGTACGGCATTCTCTTGTCATTTTTTATGACTACGTCATGAGTACTATATTTAGTTTGTATCACGCACCACACAGATTTATCGTTTAGTTTGTATTACAATTAAATAATATGTAGATGAACATTTTAGTCTGCACCACATGCTAAATAATACACGTATGCACAGTTTAGTTCCACAGGCTAAATAGATAATACACAACGTACAGTTTAATTTGTACCGCACCTGAATAATACAAGACACTTAGCCAGTAGTCGAAATAAAAACTGTAACAGCAAAATAATCCCGCCAACAAAGCATTTGCTGACACGTGTTGGCATTAGACACTCGTAGCGCCATCACTTCGGCGGTCCCATCAACTAATGTTAAGAGAGCGGATTGATGACACTATTCGTCATGATTGAAGTATAACGGAGAACAGTTAGCCATATTGTGCAGCAATAATCAAGAACAATAATTTTGTAATGTAGGTTGTTTAACCAATTTATATATTCTTTGGTTCATAATTAAAATGTTAAATCACAATGTCAAATGACTATAATTGCTTGTTGGAAAGTTGATTTTGTTGACTCATTCCTTATTAACATTTTAGGAATCCGTCTACATTCATAGAGAATAAGTAAAAATAAGTCTGATAGAATGGACCATTTTTGTTATGACTTCATGGTTGGTAGGTTAGATTATTCAGATTCTACAAACATTTCAACAATGTATAGCGCAGAGCTCATTGTAGACAGCCCTCGGAATTGGTCACTGTCGATTGCAATTGACTATCAAGAAAACCGATTTTCGTGCTGCTATTAAACATTTTAATTCGAACAGCTGGTCTGCAACACAAATCAAAACAGAATTGGATGAAGTTCAGTTGGACTCTGCGCTTTTGAATTAATGAATTTAAACGATCGAGCGCCGAAGACGAAACGCGAGCCGACCATCCAATTGAGCTCACCACACAGAAATCCATTGACAAAACCCATTAATGGTAACGCAAGACAGCCGAGTAAAATTTGTGAATTTCCTGAGACTGTAGGCATCTCAAATGAGAGCGTGCATAAAATCATGCACGGAGAATTCGTTATAACACCGATTTCCTTATGCAGAGTAAAACCGGCCAGGGTTGGCAATACTATGTGGCTCTACTTGCGCGAGCAAAGGTCAACGTAGAGTGCAACCTATTGCTGCATAACACAGGATCACGTCGGTAAGAAGGACGGCGTTTGAATAGCATCTTTGTCCTGCTCAAAGGTGAGTAAAAATAATTTGTTTTACAACGGCATTAAGCATTCTAACAGTGCACTTTATGCATTTACTTATTCAGAAACCAATGGCAGTTCCGGTAAACAAACTGCCGTACATCTTGTAACAGAACAGCTTCAAAAAACATTATTGGTTGCAAATATGTTCAGAAAGTTACACACAACTATCACACTGTTTATAGTCCAGAGGTATGGAGCTAAATAGAAACTGTGCGGCATGTAGAGCTGCCAAGACGGATCTACTAATCCACGAGCATCTTGCCTGATAAAAAGATGGAAATTGAAAAGTGTAAATGAAAAGAATGCAGGGTTCAGTGTGATGTATCCATACAAGCTGCACTTTTAGATCCCAACAAATGTTGAATGAATGAATGAATGAATACGTGTATTTATTAACATAGCAATATCATACATAGAATTTCAACAGTCGCACGGGTCCACAGACCGTACGTGCTTTTGCAATACACATTACAAGCAATATTAAAACAGCAACCACAACAAAGAATTAGAAGAGTAAACACGAAAATAAAAATACAAAGGAAATACACAGTCAAAAGCAATATTAAACAACAATAAAATTAAGAGTGAATCCGAAAATAAAGATACAAATATATTAAAATATAGCAATTTAAATTTACAGCACAGAGTACCCTTCATAAATGCACCCTCTTATAATAGATAATTACACTTAAAAGACATATATACACATAATATATACAACCCTAGCACAACAGTGACCTAAGTATGACATAATATATATATGTAGAACATTGTAGTCACTTTTGTTTAGTTGATCTTATTCCCCCCCCCCTTCTCTATTGGCAGCTTCCTCAGATCTCAGCTGTCTTGCTTTAAGTATAAATTTACCTAGCCCGTCCATGTTTTCCGTGCCTGCCAGTAGCGTCCAATATGCTTCTATCCCTACATTCGCAGTGGTAAAAAATCGCGGCAAATGTTTTTCCCGCCATTCCTCCGTACCCCTACATCTTGCCAAGATGTGAGTCCACGACTCTTCCTCCTCGCAAATGGGACAGATTTTCGTACCATTCTCGTCAGAAATTTTCGTGCTCCTCCATGCTCCTAGTCTAATCCACGCGAGCCCGTCTCTAATGAGTTTGGTACCTGTTTTGATGTATTGCTCCATACCCCACTCCGATTTCAGCCCAGACTGTACTTCTAATGACACCTTCTCTGTGCATTGCGCAATCATTTGCTGTCTGTCAATATCACAGAGACGTTTCTTAATTTTTCTCCAAATACTTCGCCTGTTTTCCTGCCCCGCCATCCAAATGTCTCCCATCCCAATGGTTTCCAACCCTTTCTTTAATTTTGATGCCCACGTCAAATTACCTTCCATTCGCAACTGTTTACGGTAGCAGACTACCCTAATTAGAGATTGGTTTCCGTGAACGATTCTCATCCAATATTTAACTACTCTGATTTTGCACTCTATCGTTTCACTATGTGCCCCGAATTCCCTCATTATTCCGCAGTTTGCCGTACCCCTCCCTACACCCAGAATTCCATTCAAAAATTGGGTCCTCACTTGATCCAGATTTCCTGTTTGTTCCCACCCCCATATTTCTCCTCCGTATGTCATCGTGGATCTAACTGTCGCTCCGTATACACTTTCCATTAAGGTTATGGAGATATTCGGAATTCTGCATCGTATCCGGAGAGCTTTCGCCGCTTTCACCCTTGCCTTGTGTTTCGCAATGTCAATGTGTTTTGTCCATTTTCCATTCATTGTAAATGTGAGTCCTAAGTACACAAAAGATTTAACATTGTCCAGTATCTGTCCTACATATGTCCAAGTCTCCTCCCTGCTATAAACACAACCCTTTTTGAAAGTCATTGCCTTAGTCTTATTCACATTAACTGTAAGTAGCCATTCATCGCAATAGTTCTTAAGTTTGTCCAGTCCTCGTTGCAATCCGTTTACTGTCGTAGAGCACAATACTAAATCGTCTGCGTATAAAAGTGTTGGGATCTGCAAATCCGCTACTACTGGCGCTTGAATATTCTCTGCTATCGTTGTATCAGTAATATCATCCACAAAGAGATTAAATAGCAAGGGAGATAAAATACAACCCTGCCTCACTTCCCTATAGCTTTGGCAGCTCTCGGACACTTTGTTTCTGTCGTACTTCACACAGAATTCGACATTTTGATACATTGCCTGCAATGCTCTAACCATTTTACTTGATAACCCCTTTCTGCCTAGTTTGTACCATAACGCATTTCGATTGATAGAGTCAAATGCCTTCTTAAAGTCCACAAAAGCACAATGAAGCTTTCCCCGCTTAATTAACAGTTGCTTCGTCCTTATGGTGTCTAATATAAAAGCGGCATATATGGTACTGTGTCCTTCTCTGAAACCCATTTGAAATTTTGAAAGTTTGCCAAATTTAGATTCCCAGTCCTTTATTCGGTTATATAACACTCTACAATAAATTTTCTCCATAATTGGCAAAAGAGTAACCCCCCTATAGTTATCCGGATTTCCAATAGTTCCCTTCCCTTTATAAATGGGATGAATAATGCCCTTTCCCCAACTGGTAGGGCAATTTCCCTCAATAAACAATCTGTTACATATCTGGAGCATACTCCTACCAAAATCATTAACATTGGCTGCGGCTTTAAAAACTTCCGGGGGCAGCCCATCCAACCCTGGAGCTTTGCCTTCCTTCAGACTCCTCAGCGCCTGTGCTGTTTTTCGCCCTGATATTTCTTCGTCCAGTATTGGGATCTCAAGATTTCCCAAAATTTGCACTTCCTTTATAAAAGTTCCTTCCCTTTCACCTTTCCCGAATATTCCCATAAAATGCATTGCCCATTTTCTGGGAGAAATTTCGTTGGGCGCCTGACGGTTGCCTCTTAAATGTTTTACTACTTGCCACATCTCAGCGTTATCCCCCCGTGTTAACATATTACTAATTTTCTGAGTAATTTTGTCTTGCCACATAGTTCTCTTTTCCCGTAAGAGCTGTTTATACTCCCTTCGCTTTTTTGTAAACAGTTTCCTAATGTCATCTCCCTCCTCCCTTCTGAATTTTGACAGAGCCTCCTCTGCTTGTTTCTTTACAGCTCTGCATTGCTGGTCATACCAACCATTGAATCGTTTTACCTTACCATGCATTTGGACTTTCATTGTCCCCGCAGCCGTTGCTATTATATGCGTTAGTTCCTCCGCTGTGCCTGCGTTCCTTTCCCCTAATCTGCTTTCTAATGTATCAACAAATACTTCTTTCTCTATCGGTTTCCATATAAATTTACTAATGAATCTCCCTTCGTCCCCCTGCCCCTCTTCAGGTGCATGCGCCACTATGGCCGTCTCTATATTCAGTTCCAGGACAACCGGACCGTGATGTGACGCGATACGATCCCCCACCCAAAAATTTCTAATTCTGCCAATTAAACCCTGACTTATTAAAATAAAATCTATTACACTACCCCCATTTTCATTTATGAAAGTGAGTTCTCCCTCTCGATCCTCACCGTACTTGCCATTCATTATTTCTAAAGAGAAGGCATCGCAGAAAGCAAGTAATTGTCTGCCCTCCCCATTAATAAAACTATCCTTGCTCTTTCGTTGACCTTCGCGGAATTCCTCCCCCCATTGATGACCCCCCGTTAGAGAAATATTCTCCCCTCCTAACCTCGCATTAAAATCTCCTAAGAGAATTAATTCAGTTCCTGGAAACTTTTCCTGTAACTGCACTAACGTTTCGGTTAAGTCACTTAAGAAATTCCTGTTTGCATACTTGGACGTTGTTGGCTGGTTGTATAATCCTATAACTATTATTTGTACTCCCCCCTGTGCCAAAGATACAGCAATCACCCATTCCAAACTGATTTCTAATTTAGTTATCTCAGCCTCCAGCTCAGACCTGAATGAAACTGATACTCCTCCTGGCCACCTTCCCCTCCTTCCCGTGTCTCCCTTCCCTTACTAAAACTATGGAAATTAGCAAGTGTTACATTTTCTCCGTTTTTCAACCAAGTTTCTGTTAAACATACAACGTCAAAATCACTAAGGAAATACAAGAAATTCTCGCTACCCAACCTTTTTTTGAAGCCTTCGATGTTCCATGTGACAATCCTCAGAGAAGGGGTTGTGTCCTATTGTTTCCTTGCTGATGGTCTTTCTACAACTTGGCTGACCCTTTGTCGAGCTGTTGTCAGCCTAAGGGCACGGAGGGGCGTTGTTGTTGGCTTTTCCAGCGAAGACTGTCTCATCCTCCTCTCCTCTTTGCCCCTCCCTGTCGACATAACTTGAGGCACCTGATGTTCTGCTGAGGGACCTGCTATCTGCTGGGCTGATGCACTGGCTACCTGCTCTAGCTGCCCTGTCCTGGGTTCGGTTTCCGCACTACTTCTAGGCTGTTCCATGCGCTCCAGCTGCTGTCGGTTCCAGACTCGTCCGTTAATGAAGAGCTTGTCATAGCGCAATATGGCATGACAGCCCTGCCTCCTGGCCTCGAACATGTGTCCCTTTAAGAATTCTCTCTCTTCTCTTACACGCTGGCTAAAGTCCTCTCTAATGCTTATTCCGTTCCCCGTAAATAACGAGCATCTCGAAGGATGGCCACCTTGAGTTTATAATGGGCCAGTTTACACACAATAGGTCGCCTTACTTTGCCCCGTCGACCTACACGATGGGCTCTCTCCACATCAAACTCGCGGAGTTCGATTCCTATTTGTGAGATGACCCTTTTCACTATTTCCTCCGTAATCTCCCAACTCTCTCTTGCTTCTTCCGTCACACCATATAGCACAATATTATTTCTACGAGATTGGTTCTCTAAATAATCCATTTTCTCTTCCAGAGCACGCATTCGAACGGCACTTTCCAGCGATTTTAGGCTGCACTTTTCAATACATGCATTTCTTGCCTCAACTATTCAATGAGATCTCGTACGCTTTCCAGTGTCGAACTTCTTCCAGGTAGCTACGAGCAAGACACAAAACACGACCGTCCTCTTTCACACTCGGACTGCAACTCCCCAACAAATGTTATTTGCTTGGTCATCATGCAAAGTGGAACGAACTTTTTCAAATTCAAATCTTGTTTGTCGGAACGTAGAATGAGGTCTTCATTTGAAAGGCTTCAGAAGTACATATAGTTTTCAGTAATACGGCTGCAGATGAGTAAAGATTTTGTTTGCTTCCTGTTTTTGTTTTTACCTGGTTAGAGTCTGAAGATATTTAAGAAATTAACTTTATTATTTGGATGTACTTTTATATCCTATCAATAAATATTACAATTCGTGTTATAATTGCTTGGGAGTTTTCATAATATACATATGTAAAGAAGGAAATCAATCAGAGTCAGTCTTATATATGTAATAACAATTTGTATGTTGTACATAATGAGCTGCTTTTACGAATGTCTCATTAGTCATTTTTGTTCTCTGGAAACAGTATTGTTTACTGGACAACAAGTTTGTTTACCTCTCCCCCCCTGCGTTCTTATCAATGACTTGTTTTGATGTGGCGAGAGGGTCGGTCGCAACCTATATGCGGACCGGCGAACAATCTGAATTTCCTAGCTCTGGCTATGAAGAAGCTGCGTACGAGGTAGATGCAGCGAAATCTCGGTCGACCAAAAGCGCATTTGGAACAACATTTCCCAACAATGTCTGGCGATATTACAATCGCATTCCGCAAGACATTTTGCGCCCATTTGTGATTGTTTGTGCCTCCTGGATCTATCATTACACAACAAAGTCACAATGACAGTCAAAACAATGGATAAAGGCTGGTGAAAGTGCATCTATGAGGGCAAAGAATATTTTTCAGCTGATAAAATCTGACCACACTTTTGTTGGGATTCCCATGGAATAGGTAATCCTTGTACATTACTTGAAAAATTATAACCATAACAGAACTCCTTTATACTTCATTCTTGTATCGTTTAAAATTTGCGTTGGCCAAAAAAGGAAGTCGGCTCAGAAAAATGTGTTCTTTCACCAGGACAATGCACCGTGTCACACATGAGCGATAACAGTGGCGAAAGTGTTGAATCGGTTCCTCATTCACCAGACTTAGCTCCAGTAACTTCTTACTATTCCCTAATTTGAAACGTTGGCTTGTTGGGAAGAAGTTTTCATCAAATGAGGAAGTGATAGTCGCAGTTAACGAGTCTTTTGCAGACTTTTACAGAACCTGTTTTTCCGAGGGATGAAAAATTTGGAGAATGAACAAAATGTATATTTCTCGAAGAAAATTACATCGAGAAGTAAGGTGAGTTGTTTACGAAACAAACATTTTTTCTCGCCTTTTACCAGACTCATCAATCCGCCCTCGTAAAAAGTACCACAATTCAGTGCATCAGGCTTATTACTTTCTCTACACGTTATATGTACATAGTGTATAGAGAAGGTATTGCATTCCACCCAAAAATTCAATACCGAGATTTCGCCGGAAATACATGTTTTGGGCCCCCCTGCATCCAAAAAAAAGATTTTTGGAAAACGGTCCGTGTTTGTGTGTCTGTGGACAGCATAGCTCAAAAACGAAAAGGCCGTTAAATACCAAACTTGATATTTAGGTTTGCTTTCTTGCAAGATTTCAAGAAAATCCCCCACCTCAGACTACTCTTTAAATTATGCCGGTCCCCATGGCCGCGCTCGCCAAGGCGTCCCGCTTTGGTGCTTCGTAGCGCTGGGGATCGTGGGTTCTAGTCCCGCCTTGGGCATGGATGTTATATGTTTGTGTATATGTGTGTGTTGTAAAAGTAAGAAAACAGTAATAAACAGTAACAATACGGCAAAAAAAAGTAAAAAAAAAAGGTAAATAAAAGAAGGGTATGCAGCGCCGGAGTCCTGATCAGACTCCGGTACTGTATTTGTCAAAAAAAAAAAAAAAAAAAAAAAATGGAAAAAATTTCGAAAATGTTGATTTTCTCAAAAATGGCTTTAACAATTTTGATTAAAATCTCTTATATTTGAGATATTTACATGCCAAATAGAATATATATCTTGAATTTTCTTGGAATAGGCTCTAAAACCTCTTTATTCTGGATTATTTTTTATTGAATTTTGTATAACCAGTAAACCGTAAGAGATAGACAAAAACTTACAACACCAAAAATGTAGATCATGATAAAGCACACAATTTATATCCTGTACATTTTTTTATGGAGTTGATCGTTTTTGAGATATTCCTTGTTATGGGTTTCAGCTTTGAAAAACTTTTCTCATACAGGAATTTGTCAACTCCTGTCCATCAATACACACAAAGGAACTTCAGTCACATAGCAACTAACTTTTGGCTATCACTTTTATTCCCTTATTTCCCTTCTACTTACCAGGAAGCAACTAATAAGACTTTCTGCTAATTTTTTCTCGATTAGCATGAAGTAAATAGAATAATAAGCTTTTTAACAATAATTTGTTACAGATTTGTAGAGAAAGTCACGTGAATGGAACACACAAGGTTTTTTTGGTTTCAGAAGAACGTTTAGCATACCGTAATACAGAAAGGGACTTAATATAAAATGGCAAGAATAATCCAACATGTCACGATCGTCATTTGAAAGCGTATTACTTTCTTAAAATGAGAAACTCAAAACAATATTTTGCAGCCTAACGTTCCCTTTAAGCCGGTGCCATGAAAGGCTTAATTCTCCTTAGATTTCAAAGCCTATGCATGTGAATAACATACTTCTTTTTCTTATCTTTGGTATTGCTTCGTTTTCTCATATCCGAAGCCAGATTACATTTCAAAGCATAGCATTGGGGCAGACTCTGAGACCGTATATACGCTCTTTGGCAGGTGTGGAAACAGGAAAGTGAGGGAGGAAGACTAACACGTACAATATTGTACCTGAGTTCAAAAGCCCAGAATTGTAGCATTCGGAAGTACATTATTAACGAGCTATTCTTCCAAAATCGGCAAAATGACAAAATCCTTCATTGCTTTCCTTAGGAGTCCGGGGTTTCTGTGTCATTTTGCTTATTCCTCTAATTGGTTTGTAATATATTTAACTTCCCAAGCGCCTGTATGTTGGACTTGTGCTAGACGAAACGGTGTCTGAGTGGGTTTTCTCCGGGGCTCCGGTTTCCTCCACCACTCATTCCACCATCATCACGTTTCCTATTATCCATTTCGCTTTTCTTTCATTTCATCAACTACCTCACCTCACGGCTACGGGCCGACTACTCGTTCCAGGTACTTCATTCTGTACTTCGTGCCGTTGGTTCCCCGAAAGACTTCTGAGCCCTGCGCACCCTTGTGAGTCCTATGAGGGGCGGGGTTAGTCCTATTTTTGGAGATGGTAAACCGACTGTGAAAATATATTTATCTGACGGACCATTTAATTGAATTATAGATAACTGGCTTTTGTAAATTATTTCAAAACATTTTACATTTCATTAATCCGCAACAGAACTGTTTGGTTCATCTTAATAACTTGTGAAAGTATTATTTAATAAACACACATACAAGGAAACAAATTCTTCTGGGATACATTCACATGAGTTTCTTCAGCAGGCATTCTTACATAAGCTTTTGTTTCTATTCATGTTAATTAATAACCATTTGCAGAAATGATTTTATTACATATTTTCGTGTAGGCCTAATGAAATAGCGGGACACAGTAGGGTTAGGCATTATTCACATATTTTAAGAGTTGGTGGCTATGTTTTGAAATTCCGTTCTTCTTGTATGACCAGAAGGGGAAAAAGAAAAGCAAAAACAATAACGCTTTACTATTTGACAGAAGTATAAGTATTTTGAAATTAAGTCATAAGCTAAGAATACCTCGAAAATGTATAACTCAAAATATGCAGCTGGCATACATTGCGCACTTTAACGAATAATACCTAAATCTGTTTGTGCAAAAAGAGTTTTACACCACTTATGGGTTATTAGTTATATAAAGGTCATTTGAAAAAAAGAGCGTATTTCTAGAAAAAGACGCATAATCTATTTGTGAGGGAAATATTATATACATTTGATATTTTAATCAACACCGCATGATTCATTTTTGAAAAAATCAACATTTGCTAGAAATTTCCATATTAAGGGTAGTTTGGGGTTGAGATATACTTTTTAATCTTCTTGTCGCACCCTTGGTAAATGCTGCACTTAAATATTAAATAAGGTATGTAACCCAAATTTCATTTTTGAATTAAGTAATCACGTGCTGGCGCACCCAGATCTTTGTACTTTCTCTATACGTACTAAAAAAAAAAGTAAAATAAAATCTGTAATACAACGTCCTGGCATCTTGTTCCCTATACCAGGACGTATATTGCAAACTTTATAATTTATTTCCCACTTTTAAATTATTGATATACATCATTATTTTACAGATAATACTTATATACTAATAACTCAAAATTTAATTTAAAACAAAACAAATTAATATAGACTGAAATGAAATAAATTCCAACCATAAATCAACTTTCACTAACACTATACCATCTATTATTAACTACTGGAAACCAGTAACCAAATAACTGGTAACCAGCTATTTACCCATAAAACTATGCTCTAGATTATTAAGATAAATGAAAACTAATCCTATACTACTGGCATCCAGCAGAATATGCACTGGTTACCAACGCAACTAAATAATTATATTATACAATAATTTCTTTACATTATAGTAAACTGTAGTAAATTGTCTTTTACTTCCTTTGGCTAATATCTGTAACTAATTATACCTAATCTTTTACATCATCATTACACTAAACTCACTATATTTAACTTTTTAACACTATTTAACACTTCACTAACACTTCCTCCTCAACGTCATCTCCCCTTGCCTCGTAATGTCCACCGCCAAAATCCACCATTCCTGCTCTCATACGCCTTCTGCATCCCTCTTATCACTTTGGTCTACACCGGCTCCTTCTTCTTCGCCTCCTTCTACTATGCTCGGCTCTCCATCTTCCATTAGTCTCCAGTCTCCATTTAGAATTACTGATTTCGAATTCTATTGGATCTTCTTAATTCGTCTCCGGCTGGTGCACGGGTTAGTATTTCCACTTGTTCAATTCTCTCTTCCCAGGAAATTTTACTAATTATATTCGCTAACTTCTCTAGGTGGATATATGTCTTCATTTCTTAATATGTCCGCTATTTTGTGCCCAGTTAGTTCAGTTCGTGATTGAGTTATTTGTTCACCATATCGCGGACATTCAAACAGGACATGTTCGGGTGTATCTTGTTTGTTACAAATAGCACAATTATCGTTTAAGGTTTTATTAATCTTTTTCCAATATGTTTTGTAAGGTCCATGTCCGGTGATGTAATGG
The DNA here is from genome assembly GCA_030762935.1 of Hymenopus coronatus. NCBI lineage: Eukaryota > Metazoa > Arthropoda > Insecta > Mantodea > Hymenopodidae > Hymenopus > Hymenopus coronatus. The sequence continues at coordinate 17,502,488 of CM060885.1, read as the reverse complement.
ATTAGTCCTCTAGTAGGCTGAATATGTTTAAGTCTTAAGTCTTTCGTTGATATCAGTAAATAAATTATACACTCTCCTTTCCGCTTCCGTTATGTCCCATTCTTGTTGCCAGCTTATTTTCAAAAACCTCTTAATTTCAGCTATATTTTCACATCTTCTTCCAATTATTTGTGCTACCATTCCAAATTCGTTCTTCTGCAACCAAAATTTTGTTCTCTTAAGTTTAATTAAAAGGTCTATTGGCCAAATTCCTGTCGTAACTAGGAGGGCCATAGTCGGAGTGGTTTTAACTGCTCCAGTAAATCGTAGCAAGATTTTTTTTTGAGTTCTCCCTAGTAAGCTCCTTATATGAACGTCCTGCATCCGAGTGGCCCAAACACTAGCGCCATATGCTATAATGGATGCGAAAATACTGTTATGATATGTTGAGATTGTGGTTAACGGTATTTTAAAATTTGATTGCATAATTCGGGCCAATTTCATCATCACGATTTCGGATTTATTTCTTACATACTCGGTATGCTTCCTAAAGTTTAATTTCTCATCTAAATATATTCCAAGGTATTTGGCCTCCTTTTGTCTTCTTATGATTTGATTATTAAACTTTATGCTTGGATCACTTTTTAAACTACCCCTCAAAAGCATATAATTTGATTTATTCGGTGATATTTGTAGTTTTGATTTTGCGCACCAATTGCTTAGTTTCTGTGTTAGATTATTTTCTTTACTTTCCAAGTCGTTCCTGTTTTTACCCCCAATAATGATTAAAAGATCGTCGGCATATGCGATAGTGTTTGTGATGTTTACATCCTCATTCAAGTCGTCTAATAAGGTCTCCAATACAATGTCCCAAAACAATGGTCCTAATACCGATCCCTGTGGACATCTATACGTACTATGTACATAGTGCATAGAGAAGGTATTGTATTTCACCCAAATACATTTTTTGGGTCTCCCTAAATCCAAAAAAGCATTTCTGGAAAAAGGTTCTGTGTGTGTGTGTGTGTGTGTGTGTGTGTACAGCATAGCTCAAAAACGAAAAGACCGTTAAATACCATATTTGCTATTTAAGTTTGGTATCCTGCAAGGATGCGACACGAAGATTTTCAAGAAAATCCCCCTAAACCCAACTACCGTTTAATGGAACATTTTTCGAAAATTTTGATTTTCTCAAAATTGACTAACAATTATGATTAAAATATGGTGTATTAAAGATATTTGTCTGACTAATAATATTCTGGGAATAGACTCTAAAGTATTCTGGATGAATTTTACGGAATTTTGCATAAGTACTAAACCGTAAGAGATGACAAAATTTACCACACACAAAATGTAGAGCACATTGAAACACACACTTTATATATATATATTTTCGTGGAGTTGATCGTTTTGAGGTATTCCTTGTTTTTGGTTTCAGCTTTAAAACACTTATACTTTTCTCATACAGGAATTTGGCAACTCGTGTCCATATAAACAAAGGAACTTCAGTCACTTGTGACACTGGATATAAACACTGTTCACTCAGAGTTTCTTTATCATTTTTATCTATAACGCTACTTATAATTGCACGTCCTTCTGAATGCATTGCCTTTCAGACATGGTGAAAAGAATACAAATCTTCTTACAGCACAAAGTGGGCTACACTATATTAATACACATATCTGCAGGAATGATTACTGCATAACAGCTCGCCGGGTAACCAGATATCGCTTTTCCCTGCCCCCACACCTCATTCTGCAGGGCTCGCACAACTATACATCGGAGCCATCTTTCTTCGTTTCCTTGTATGTACAAGAGGAATAATGGAACACTTATCGCTCACCAATTGACACATCTTTTAAGAACAGGTTGCTATGTCATTGAAGTTGCGTTATGTTTGATTGACCACGAGAAAAATAAAAGGTGCAACTTCACAGTTGACAAAGTATAAGGTTTTTGACAATTCATAATATTAGTGAAGAATATATAGAAAACGGTTAATGCCACAAACAATATTATTTGACATAAATTAAGAAATCTACACAGTGTATGTTACTTGTTTGTCTACCAAGTAGCACAACTGCCCCGTTTTTGACAAGTGCAAATATTCCTTGTTAAAAGAGTTGTAGGACCCAACGGGGACATTTCAAGTTAAAACTGGTCACTGAGGTACTAACACGAGTGACATCAGTTTTGCTCCTCTCAATGAGCACAACCTGTTCACCGTTACCGTGAATAAGCAAGAGTATCTATCAGTACCTTTATTGAGAGTTGTGTTCCACGATAAAAACAGCTAAATTAACACTCTGTACAACAATTTATAATTTAGTCTAATGATCTAGCAGTTGCCATACATTAGCCACGCCAATCAATTTTCAGGATATTTAGACTTTTGTAAATACTTTTTACTTTCTCTACACTTACTATGTACATAGTGTATAGAGAAGGTACTGCACTCCACCAAAACTTTCGATACCGAGATTTCACCGGAAATATATGTTTTAGGCTCCCCAATATCCAAAAAAAAAAAAAAAAAAACATTTTCACAAAAAGGTCCGTGTGTCCATGTGTCAGTGTGTCCGTGTGTCAGTAAACACGATAACTCAAAAACGAAATGTCGGTAAAATACAAAACTTGGTATTTAAGTTTAGTATCTTTCAGGGATGCTACATGAAGATTTTGAGAAAAATCCCCCTACCTTTACATGGAACTTCTTTCGAAAATTGCCATTTTCTCAATTTTGCAATTTTGCAATTTTGCATTACTGCTAAACCGTTAGAAATGGACAAAAACTTACCACAAAAAAAATGTAGAGCATATTAAAACACACGATTTATGTTATATACATTTTTATCGAGGAGCTGATCGTTTTTGAGATATTCCTTGTTTTTGGTTTCAGCTTTAAAAAACTTGTACTTTTCTCGTACAGGAATTTTTCAACTCCTGTCCATACAAAAAAAGGAACTTCAGTCCATAGCAACCAGCTTTTGACTTCACTTTAACCTATGATACTCCCATATTTCGCTTCTACTTACAAGGACGTAAGTAATAAGACTATTTCTGCTAATTTTTTCTCGATTGGCATGAAGTAAATAGAAGAAAAAGCTTATTAAAATAATTTGTTATACAGAAGTAGAGAAAGTCATGTGAATGGAACACATCAGGTTTTTCTAGTCCGTTATTTGCTTTGCATTATCCATCATACATTTGACATGTTTAAGCATTTTATAATTTCCGGAATGTAACGAAGGAGGTATTTGAACAGAATTCATTTATTTGTAATTAGCATTCTGTACAGGTTTGTGAACCTTTTTGCATATTAATCACATTCGTTCGTGTGGGCTTTCTGAAATAGAACTTATACAGTATTACAATATAGACTGTCCGGACAAAGCATTAAAACACTGAATGGATTGACTGCTTTCGTAAAAGCAACTACAAAACGCTTAATAACTGGTTCATTCTGATGTTAAAAGTGTTACTTTCTCTAACCAAGTTGAACGCACTTCCTTTCAGATACCCCAGAAACCTTACACTCAACAAATCCTGCCCATGTAAGAGGTGGTTACAGAAAAAAGTGCGACCTTTTTATTCAACTTTATTTCTCCTTAGCTATTTGTATTTTTCAGCAACAACTCCTTATTCATACTTTGATGTTTTCCTCAGAATATATTCTTTCATACTTTTACCGCAGTTTTTTTCTAATATTTAGTTCTCCCCCCACTACCCCAGCCATCCCAACAGTTTTTACTCTCTCTGTACGTAGGTACTATGTACATAGTATATAGAGGAAGTTTTGTATTCCATCCAAAATTTCACCGGAAATGTTTTAGGACCCCCTGAATCAAAAAAAAAAAAAAAAAGCATTTCCAGAAAAAGGTCCGTGAGTGTGTGTGTGTGAGCATGTGACTATGAACACGATAATTCAAAAACGAAAATTCGGTAATATACCAAACTTGGCATTTAAGTTTAGTATCTTTCAGGGATGCGACACGAAGATTTTGAGAAAAATCCTCCCACCCCAAACTACCCTTTATATGGAACAAATTTTGATTTTCTCAAAAATCGCTCTAACAATTTTGATTAAAATATCGTATATTAAAGTTATTTACCTAACAAATAAAATGTATATCTTAAATTCTCTGGGAATCGCCTCTGAAGACTACTTTATTCTGGATGAATTTTACGGAATTTTGCATAGCTGTTAAACTGTAAGAGATGGACGAAACTTACCCATACAATTTTTTGAGCACGTTAAAACACACAATTTATCTTTGTACATTTTTTTCTTTGAGTTGATCGTTTTTGAGATATTCTTTGTTTTTGGTTTCAACTATAAAATACTTATACCTTTCTCGTACAGGAATTTGTCAAACTCCTGTCCATACAAAGGAACTTCAGTCACATAGCAACCAGCTTTTGACTATCACTTTAACCTACACTACTCACTTATTTCGTTTCTCTTTACAAGGAAGTAAGTAATAAATTATTTCTGCTAATTTTTTCCCGATTAGCATGAAGTAAATAGAAGCATTGGATTTTTAACAATAATTTGTTGCAAAGATGTAGAGAAAATTGTGTAAATGAAACACGTCAGATTTGTTATCACTGGTTCACTCATTTGTTTCTTTGTATTTTATCATCTGCTGTTTTCGATCCTTTTCTTAGCTACCTCTTTTTTGCTGCACCTCTCTGTGCTTTTTTCTATAGTTTTTCTGTTCTTTCCCTGGATCCTTTGACAACAATATTTCATAATTTCTTAGATTATATTTTGAACAATCTTGTAACTAAGGCCGTTTAGGGATAATAGAATTAGTATAATAGTAGAATTGAAACATGAAAATGCCATTTTAGCTAATATACTGGAGGTTTTGAGTGGTATCTTTACTTTCTCTACACATACTATGTACATAGTGTATAAAGAAGGTACTGCATTCCACCCAAAAATTCGATATTGAGTTTTCTCCGGAAATATATGTTTTAGGGTCCCCTATATCCAAAAAAGGCATTTTCAGAAAAAAAAGGTTCTTATGTGTGTCTCCGTGTGTCCCTGTGTCCGTGAACACAATAACTCAAAAACGAAAAGTCGGTAAAATAGCAAACTTGGTGTTTAAGTTTAGTATCTTCCAAGGATGCGACTTGAAGATCTACCCTTTACATGGAAAAATTTTCGAAAATTTTGTTTTTCTCAAAAATGGCTCAACTTGTCGTGAGCTGGTTCTGAGCTCTTGCAGTCTTTCCAAAAGAAGAACCAAACAACAACATAGGAGAAGGAAAATGACTAAAAGAATCAGAAAACAGGAAAAAGAAAGCATAAACCAACTCCAGCATCACCAGAAAAGAGTGTCGCCAGCACCCACACCAATTGGTGGGCAACTAGCCAAACAGAAATATGGGGGCGGGGCAACCTCCAGCGCACCGCCACTATATAAGCGAGAGTAAAAAAAGCAAGGTGCTCTTAAACCAGATACCCAACTTTTCCTATCAGGGCCAAAGGATAGAGTGGGGGAATTCCATCAAATACTTGGGCGTCATTCTTGATAAGGGTCTAACTTTTCCTGAACACGTGCGGGGAACGTCGGACAGGGCGAAGGGGGCGGTAGCCTCCCTTTACCCTGTGCTGGCCTCCCAGATGCCGGTTCACTTAAAGTTACGCCTTTTCAAGGCGCTTATAGTCCCCCTGATGCTCTATGCCTGCGAAGTGTGGGGTATGGCAGCAGACTCCTGGCTTCTCTGGTTACAGCGGGTGCAGAATAGAGGACTCCGGTCCATATATTCTGTATGTTGACGTTTCCCTTTGAGGCTACTACATGAAGCTTCGGCCCTCCCATATGTGGAACATGTTATTAGGTGCCGGGCTCAAAAATTCTACGCTAGATTGGGCGAACATGAGAACGCTCTTGTCAGATCACTGGGGGAGTACTTACCCTCTGAACGCCGAAAAAGGCGGTTCCGGGTTCCCCGCATGGCTTGTGGGCAACCCGGTAACAACGGCTTTAAACCAGCCAACAGCGTCATAGCTGAACAAAGCACTCCCCCTCCCATAGGGACAGGTCTATCAAAATTCACCACCATATTTAAATAAATAAATAAACACCAGCGGAGCAGAGGAAAGGATGCTGCTCCTGAAAATGCAACCGCTCGAGGAGCCTACCAGCGTTACCTCCTTAACACCAACACTCGAAACCTCAAACAAAACCTTAACCATCACCTCATTCCTGTGGTTAAACCCTTACCAGGGTGGGTACACAGCAACAACACCCAGGCTCACCACGAGCCTACCAGACAGCACGCACGCACAAGGTCCTCTTTATTCGAATGAATTTTGTCAAAGGTTGCGTAACTGCTAAACCGTAAGAGCTAACAAAAACTTGCTACGCAGAATATTTAGACCAGGTTAAAACACACAGTATCTGTCCTATAGTTTTGTTGTTGTTGTTGTTGTTGTGAAATTGACCATTTCTGAGATAGTCTTTGCTATTTCCTTCAAATTTAAAATACCCAAACTTTTCTCTCACCGAAAGTTGTAAACTTCTGGCCCTGCATAGAAACGGATTTCAAGCACATAGTAACCAGCTTTTAAAAGATTTGATTATCGTTTTAGCTTATTGTATTCCCTTATTTTCCTTCTACGTACAAGGGATAGGTAATTAAGGAAAATTCTGCTAATGTTTATCTTGATTATCATAAGGTAAATAGAGGAAGATGCCTTTTAACAATAATTTGTTACAGTGATGTACAGAAAGTTAGTGAATGGAACTCAGCAGAATTTTTTTTTATATTTCTACAATCTTTAACGTACTGCAGTTTAAATTGGAACCCCACATTGTAAGTCGCCATTAGGGTTTGAGATCAACTTGTGGTTTACCGGAAAACATGCGAGTCAGTTGAGAAATTTAATGCTAATCCGGCATGTTGCCATGGTAGCTCAGTGGTAGAGCAATCGGCTAGAGATCGGGAGATCCGTGGTTGAAATCCCGGCTATGCTGTTGAATTTTTCAGTCTGCCTCTACCTATCCAACCACTCTCCTACACACGGTTTCTGTGAGATAACCATTAATATAAATATTAAGGATGTGAAGCAATGCCTTGGAAGAAGGCCACGTTTATGGGATATACTTTCCATTCATGGCTTGCTTCTTTTGTAACTTATTTCTATTATTTGTACTTTGTTGTAGAAGAACTGCTTCCCGAATGCATGTTTTGAGTGGTTTTCCTTATTTCTCTCCTGCTCTCACTTTCTGTCTCTCTCCATTTTTATATCCGTCAATACTTCTGCAGTCGTTTAAGCTCTCAAGTCATGATCTTGCCTGAATGAGGAAGAAGGGTGGCGCCATTGTGAGGTCACGTGTTTGACTCCTATGTATTTTTCGAGGGTTTCCCGAGTCGCCAGGCGAATGCTGGGACTCCCACGAATTTGTTGTCCTTCATTTCCTTTCCCATCTCCTTCATATCATGTTTTCAGTGTTGATCAGGTGACGGTGTTTGCTGCTCAGCAGGTGTACCTCTACCGCGAACATACGCTGCGGTAGAGAATAACGAGCAAATACGTACAAGCGAAGGCGTCCAAAGTCGCCATCGGACTTTCTGTGTATATGGAGTCTCTGTTAGTAGGGCAAATTGAAAACGTTCAAGAATGTTCCTAAACGTTTATCAAGCTCGAATACAAAACTTTTTAGTCCTATTTCTTCCAAAAATGATTTCACATTCATCTCTGTGTTTTAAGGGGACAAAGTAGTCTGAACATACGGAAATTACTCCTTAAGTGAGTTGAATTACAATTGTTCTTAAAGAATTCAATTGCTTTTCCAGAAAGTTGTATGATTAATTCCATAAATCATGGCGCAATTATTTCAAGTGGTTGTTTGCTTTAATAGCATGTGTGGTTGGTCTGTAAAAAAGTATTTCATTCAACAGAAAAGTAATAAACTTAGTGTACAAACATGTGAATTCGTGTACCTTTTTCTCTGATACTGCTTGCAATACTTAATCACACTTTTACATGCTTGCTATCTTCTGAACCTCAATTATTTAGCTATGATAAAATTTCATAGAAAATAAAAAACAAATACATTTGAAAATTCAAAAAAGTAAAAATGTAGAAAATGTGCAATGTTGTTGCTTTCTTAATGTGATTAATATAGTTCAAATAGGTGTTGTATATATGAGCTGAAAATGTCAGCTTTCCAGATCTCACAGTTTATGAGAAAAAGGTGCATAAGTATCCAAAAATGTTGTTTTGAGAAAACTGAATTTAAGGATACAAAGTTCTAAAAAGAGGCATTGCACAAAAGCTTAAAAGAAATGCAGACTAGCATTTAAATTACATTTAAATTTATTAAAATCCTCTTAACCCCCCAAAGTATACAATTTCTGCAACTAGAATTAATAGAGGTTTTATTAGTGTCTAAAACAAAACAAAAAAAAAAAATATATTTTTTACCCCTTCAGAGTACTTTGTCTCCTTAAAAATAATCCAAAATTTTATACAGTGCACTTACTGCACATATACACTAACATGGGAAAGTTACGCATTTTCTTGAAATTCTAGTAATTAAAGGAGAATTGCAGAATTTTAAAGAATGGATGTGACCCTTAAACTCCGTTCCTGTAAGTTTACAGAAGAGCTTAGTAATTCTGTTATCGCTTACTTGGAGTAATGTATTTTGGAAACATTAGACCATACATACCTTATTTAAAACAATTTGTATTTATAATTTCTCCCCTCTGCGCCTTACAGGGAGATATATTACGGCTACCATGCCTCCCAAAAAGGAGAGGATAAAATAATGGAATCACAGTGTACTCTTTTATCAGTACTTTGGGTTTCACACGACAACTCACGTATTTTATGAAAAATGGAGAACAGGCCAAATTTGCAATAAAGGATCAACATTGTAACAACAGACACAAATTGTATATGTATTACCCCGCTAACTATAATTAACAAAATGGAATCCAGAGTAACTTTTATAAATAGTTTATTTCATTAATAAACTATGAAAAATTTAACAATAACAATACATAGTAGAATAGTAATGTGCATAATATATTTATATTCCTATTTAACTTGAAATGAGATTACAAAGTTCCCTATAATTTAACTTTTAACAGAGAAGAAAATCAGTGAAATGCACTATAGAACGTCGTAATGTGGCATATTATTTCACTATCTGACAACGAAATAACTAGATGAGAAATCATGAGAGTTAACATTTTCACAAAACCCAAATGAATTTACATATTAGTTTCACCAAGAAATCATGTCCACGTTACACAAAGGAAATCAGTTTAGCCCCTACAATAAAGAGTTCACGGCGAATCTAAAAACACTTACCACTCCACTCTGAGAAGGCCTGTGCGTGTAAAGCACCCCCACCTGAGCCTGACTGACGGACGCCTTTCCTCTTTAGCTCCGAAAAAAATAACAACAAAAGCAACTCACGTGGCAAAAGACCGAACTACTTAACGAGTGTCTGTATGTAGCGTGGAGCGTAAGAACACAGCGTTGCCTCATTATATTGTACCAGAATGGTACAACAGGATGCTACAGACAGGCCATATCTACCAAACACTCGACCCGCCACTAGAGACGCACTGAACAACCTACGCAACTAGGCAGCACTTTATTGTGGCTTTCAAATTAATGAGCTTAGTTTTCGCTTCGCTGTACTGTAGTATAATGCTAGTGCAAATTAACGTCATAGTGACGTAAATATAATGAAAGTAATTCTTTAGCAGATTGGTATGCAACATCACATGAAATGGCCAGAGAACCTAGCTCGGTACTTCTGTATTACTAGGATACACAAATTTACTTTCTCTAGCGCATATGTACAACGTCTATAGTAGGTAGAGACGGTATTGTAATACACCCAAAATTCTTTGCCCAGATTTCACCGGAAATATATGATTCAGACCCCCTGAATCAAAAACAATAATTTTGAAAAAAACTCAGTGTATATTGTCTGTGTATGGGTGTTTGCGGACTCAAAACGAAAAGTCGGTTAAATACCAAATTTGGTAATTAAGTTAAGTATCTTCCAAGGATGCTGCACAAAGATTTTTGGAAGATCGCCCCACTCTTAAGTACCGTTTATATGAATTTTCTTTAAAATGGGTAACGGTTTTGTTTAAAACATAATATGCTTAAGATATTTTCATGACAAACGAAATGTGTATCTAGAATTTTATGGAAATAGTCTCTGAAGATCTCTTTATTTTGGATGACTTTAACTGGTAAACCGTAAGAGATAGTGAAAAACTACACAGAAATGCAGAACTCCATAATTCACACAATTTATACCCTGTTCATCATTTTGTAGAGTTAATGGTTTCCAAGATATTTCGTGTTATTTGTTTCAATTTTAAACTATTTACTTATAATTTTATCAAACGGGAAGTCATCCTTTTTTCATCCCGTTTGCTTTACTGCTTATCTTGCAAAAGGAACAGAATCTCAATTGATTCACATATTGACCGCTTTTTAAAAGTTTTGACAATCATCTTAGCCTAGTGTTTTCCCCTATTGCCTTTCTACTTACAAAGAAGTTAAGTATTAAGACCAATTCTGGCAACATTTATCTCGATTATAATTATGAAGTAAAAGAATAATATTTTGTATGAATAGTGTGTGTGGAACAGCTGGAGAGCTTGGATATCTGATTTCTGCACCATATTCAACTAATAATCCAAATAAATGCACACAAGCTTCATATAATTACAGTTCTTAGGACCCTTCTTAATTTACTACTGAAGCGAAGCATCTGGGGATTTTACAAAAAAATTATTTTTTTTTTCATAATAAGTTATTATGTATTCTAAACTTTCAGAACATATATCCATTTTCCCAGTTGGCGCAGTTTAACTACACATTAACTGAAACTATAAATGGGTGGGCGCATGCTTATTAATAAACACGTTCAGGTTTAAACCTTGTCATATTGCAAACTTTTTTCCAGCACTTTCATACTCAAAATGCTCCACATGAAGTAATTTTTTTTTTCAAAATGCTTATGCTGACTCTCAAAAGTATATCAATAAAATGATCATATTACTTTTTTCAAAAGAATGTTTCAGTTTTGAAAAATAAATTATTAAATTTTGAAAAATTAAGAGTGCTGCAGAATCACATAATGATGTAATCATTTTTGTACAATAATTGGGGTTTGATATTAAAAATATATGGTAGATCTATTTTCAAGCTAATTTACCGTAAAATTTAATATTTTAATGTAAATATTTTTAAAACTTCTTCACGTGACTTTTTTATTTAGACAAATAAACCTAATTAACATGCAATTTAGAGTTTTGATACGTGACAAAAATACTATTATTGTGTATAAGACCTGGTATACATTTCAGTAACATATCTCAATGAGTATTAAAGCAATTCGTAGATTTTCCAAATTTCATACTTTAAGTATAAAGTGGCAAACATCACAGGTTTAGATGAATGATCCATGACCGGCAGCCCTCCCGGGCCCCAGCAGAGGCCCCTGTGAGGTCATGTCAGCAACATGCTTCCCTCAGCCGGGACGTGAATATCTGTATATTCATCATGGTGCTGAGTGTACACTAGAGTTGGGTCGAGTGATTCATTTTCAGTGACCGATTCACACGATTCGTTCATGCAATATGAATCGATTCATACGATTCGTTCACGATTCATTAATCATAGCCATGCCTTCTGTGTGTTCATGTTAAGCTGTCTTTTTTTTACACGGGGATGGTAGTCATATGGCAGCTCCTATAGCATAAAGCCTGTAATATATATAAATAAAACGCTGTACTCTTTTGCAAACATTTGTTAAAATGTCCTCCATTAAACGAAAAAAAACAACCACATAAGAGTTTGTTTAAATCTAAAATTGACACCTAAGCTTCGATTGCATGGCGCCTGTGTAATGTTAATGCGCAGAGTAATTATTATTCATCACTGCCGCGAAGTCTTATAATTTTTATAAATACAGCATTATAAGGCAACGCTAGTACCCAGAATAATCATTATTTTCTTCCGAGGTAATTTTAATATTGGAGGTAAGATGTTTCTATACCTGCATTTAGTGTAGGTTATAGTGTATAAATCAATGCCGCTAAATTACTCGTATAATTTAAACGAAGATATTAATTGATTTAATCCAGGAATTCTAAAATTTCTGTTTTTCTCTCCATTAACAATTTTGGTATATCTACCACATACATTCACACAATACAATGTATTAGATATTTAATAATGTAGAGTAAAATAGTTACTGAACATTAATCCTTTCCTTATATGCGGTGCTGTAGTTTCAATGGAAATGTTTACGATTCGATTTACGCTATTGTTTTTAAAAAAATTAACCATCATCCTTAACTCCGTATCGTCAGAACTCAACAATAGTCTATTTAATGGCAGTGGTTTTCTGTTTTCGCTAACCAGAGCCAGAGAGATGGTAGAACATCAGAATACATGGTAATTTTCAGTACTCACTCGGTACGGCAATCACGGAATGTCGACCGTGCTCGCCAGCATTCGGTCGCACTCGGCTTGGCAACAAGTATCTCACTTGGCTAGGCGCAGTAACCTTATGCACAGTTCGTTCATGAATCGTCCTGTCTTTTAGCCTGCTTGCCCTGGTGCGCGATTCACGATTCGTCCTTGAATCTCACCATGTCTTTTAGCCTGCCCAGGTGCACGAATCACAATTCGTTCATGAATCGTCGCATTGTCTTTTAGCCTGCCCAGGTGCACGATTCACGATTCTTGCATGAATCGCTCTGCTTTGCAGCCAACCTTGCAATCCCGACTTTGTTGTTACGATAGGGGATAGGAGCTTTTTTTTGGCATAAAAGAAAAGCAATGTAAAACTGAACGTATTCTTTTCCCATTATTCTGGAGTTTTCTGAATTTTACAATAAAATCGCTCTGTGAAATTCCACTTTAGTTATGTTATATGAGTTATATTGCAAAGTATATAAATGTATTATTATTATTATTATTATTATTATTTAACACCTGTTTATAAGATTATGTTAGAACACAGAGTATTGTATCGATTTCCTTTCATCAAATTCCGGGAATCTCTTTATAGATACTTATTTAGATTGTGTTCCTCTTTACTTTCTCAACCACATACTCGTACATATTAGAAAGAGAATGTATTGCAACCCTCCTAAAAATTGGAAATGGAGATTTCACCGGCAACGTCTTTTGAAGCCCCGTTAATTAAAATGGAAAAAGTTTGCGCGCGCGCATGTGTGTGGGGGGGCCCTCTAAACAGCATAATTAACAAATGGAAAGTCAATTAAATAGCAAACTTGGTAAGTAAATTCTCTTATTTTAAAGAGGCGTCATGAATTTCAAGAAAATCACCTAGCAAATCATCAATTACCAAAACGTGTCGTAAAAGAGGCAGGTTATAAAACTGCGAGGCATGAGTTACCCCTTACATTGCATACTAAACTTCAATTTCATTTCATAGATTTTACCGATTATACCACAAACAAATTTGTATATGCATTTCATGTTTGCATTCAACGTACAGCATGTTGGATTGTAAGGATATCTAATTTTAAAAGAATTATTAATGGCATATTAATTGCATTACATGATGGTAGATTATCTCATATTGAGAAGCTGTCGAAGGAATTCACAATTTGGTAAATGATCAGGAACGTGAAGCTTAACTTTTAGAGAAAATTCCTTCATATTCCTTGAATAATCAATTTAATGGTACCTCAGAAACCTGACAAAAACTTGTTTTCTATTATTAACATTCTCTATTCTGTGTGTGTCATGGTGAACTATTGTTTTCCAGCTAAAATTTCATGTTGATATTTCATCGGAAACTATATTTTGAGGTCCTCTGAATCCAAAAAGGCATTTTCAGAAAAAGGACTATGTGTGCGTGTTTATGTAGCTGTGAATGAACAGCATAACTTCAGACCGATTCTTTTTGAACGACAACACCTACTATGGTTGACACGATTCATGTAATTCTTTTCAACTCATATGATTCTTTTCAATTCATGCGATTCTTTTCGATTCACAAAATTCTTTTTGAACAATGATTCATGTTAAGATTAGCACGATTCTTACGATTCTTTTTGAACGACGATTCATGCTAAGGTTGACACGATTCATACGATTCTTTCCTTGTACTCGTTCATAAGAACGATTGGTTCATGAATCGCCCCATGTCTAGTGTACACCGGTACAATGTGTGGCTCTCAAAGAGAACACTCTCATGTTAACGCTGATACCTAACTTGAAACAGTACAAGCTTTAAAAAGTACGTACGAAATGAGGTGCAAGTCGCATTCGGCCGGTCGTGGGTTCGTGTCTCTTGGCTGGCCACCTAATTCATGAGCTTTTTTCGGGGTTTCCCATGTTGCCAGGCAAATGCTGTGTTCGGCGGGTTGCGGCTGGAGTTTATTCCTGGCGACGTCGCGGTAGTGCTCTATCGAGACCAGCCTTTCTTTTTTTATCCTTTTTTTACATTTTCTTTTTTTATTTATTGAAACAATAACAATAAAAATCCCCATATTTATGGGCTGCCAACAAGGACAGAGTAACGCAGACAAATTATAAATTAACTATCTAAAAAAAAAAAACCCAAAAAACTTGAAACTCTTCTATAAAGATAATAAAATATCGACAGTTTTCATTGTATAACAATCATCGAAAAGGAAACTAAAAGCAGCATGAGAATTATTAAACATAAATAATATAAAATTAACATACAATAAATGATTTATATCAAAGAAATATAGACCGTGGAAATACTAAAAATGGTTATTATACAAATGATTTCGAAGAAGAGAAAGTGAACCTCTTATTGCAGATATGGCAATTTCTTTATTTTTTCTTTCTCCCAGGTTTTGAAAAACTGTAAAGGAATGGTGCCCCGAGCTACGACCTTCAGACCAATTACCTCTATAGTATTCAGGTCGTATTTTGTCTTGAAGTATGGGATTGTGGGAGTGTAAATATACCTTTCTCTTTGTCGACGTCCTCTGGTCAGCCTTTGAGCCTAACGATGATAAATCCTATTTTTGTGTCTTCTCGAATTGCAGCCGTGTCAATTCGACTAGTGCTACCGTCAGTTTCCAGTCCGTGGAATTGTTCAAGACTTTGAAGTTGTTCGTTTGCGGCGATCATTGAGCGAATTTTGTGATGGCCAGAGTTACGTAATAGTTCTCCATGAAGGCAAGATCCCAAGACCTGTGCAAGTATTTCTATCTCTCTGTGGCATCGCCGACAGAGGCTGTTGTTTGTTGTTCCAACACACACACACATACACATTTCACAAACATACAAACACCCATGCCCAAGGCAGGACTCGAACTCATTATCCCCTGCGCCACAAAGCACTAAAGCGAGCGCGACCATGGGGACCCGCAGCCTTCGGGTGATTTTGGGTTCCTTCAGGGAACCTCCGGAGGCTCGCGGCATTTTGCATAGGTCCAGGATACTTTATAGAAAAAAAAAATAAATAAATAGATAAAACAAGTAAATAAACAGTTTGGTTTGGATCTTTCGTTTTTGAGCTGTTCTATCTACAGACACATGCACGTACACACATGGGCGTCTTTCCAAAAATCTGATGTGTTCCATTCCCATGACCTTCTGTACCTGTTCTGCAAACAAAGCTATTTTATCTACTGCATGATAAACATTAGCAGAAATTGGCTTAATATTGGGTTCCTTGTGAGTAAACGAGAAATAAGGGCTAAAATGATAGTCAAATATTATAAAACCTGGCGTTATGTGACGACATTTTTATTGTCAGGAGTAAAACAAACGAAATTTGAAACGAATGACGGAGTTCCAGTTTCAAAAACATATAGATATTTAAAATTGAAATCGATAACTTCAAATATTTTGGAAAATGTTAACTCCACGAAATAATAATTAAAAAATCTGATGTAATCCATTCACATGACTTTCTATACATCTCTGCAAAAAATTATTGCTAAAAAGCTAATGATTCTATTTTCTTCACGTATTTCCGGTGATTTACAATACCTTCTCTACACACTGTGTACATAGTAAGTGTTTAGTAAGTAAAAACACATACATTGTGTGTTTTAGCGAGATCTACAATTTTGTGTTGCAAGCATTTTTTTATTTCTTAGCGATTATCGGTTATGGAAAAGTCCTTCAGAATGAAGAGGGCTTTAGTGGTTATTCTCAGAAAACTCTAGATATGTACATTTTATTAGCCATGTGCATATCTTCGTATCAAAATCGTAAAACCATTTTTCAAAAGAAAATAAGATTTCGAAAAATGTTCATTAAAAGAGTTTGGATAAGGGGTTCCCTGAAAACCTTCGATTAAACCTAAGCACCAAGTTTGGTACTTAACCGACTTTTCTTTTTTGAATTATTGTGATCTCTCACACTCACACACACTCTCACACACTCACACACACACTCTCACACACTCACACACGCACTCACACACACTCAAACTCTCACTCACACACACTCACACTCACACACACTCACTCACACTCTCACACACACTCTCACTCACACACACTCTCACACACACTCTCACTCACACACACTCTCACTCACTCACACACTCACGCAAACTCTCACTCACTCACACACTCACACAAACTCACTCACACTCACACAAACTCACTCACACTCACTCACTCACACTCACTCACTCCCTCACACACACACACTCACTCACTCCCTCACACACACACACTCACTCACTCCCTCACACACACACACTCACTCACTCACTCCCTCACACACACACACTCACTCACTCCCTCACACACACACACTCACTCACTCACTCCCTCACACACACACTCACTCACTCCCTCACACACACACACACACTCACTCACTCCCTCACACACACACACTCACTCACTCCCTCACACACACACACTCACTCACTCCCTCACACACACACACTCACTCACTCACTCACACTCACTCACACTCACTCACACACACTTTCACTCACACACACACACACTCACACACACACTCACACACATACACGCACAGACACTCCAACTCACATTCAAACACTCACGCACAGACACCCATACTCACACTCACCCATACTCACACACACCCATACTCACACATCCACACTCACACACCCACACTCACACACACTCACACATACACACATTCACTCACACACACCCTCACACATACACTCACACAATCACACACACACTCACACACTCACTCACACACACTCACACACTCAGTCACACACACTCACACACTCACACACACACTCACACACTCACTCACACACACACTCACTCACACACTCACTCACACACACTCACACACTCAGTCACACACACTCACACACTCACACACACACTCACACACTCACTCACACACACACTCACTCACACACACTCACTCACTCACTCACTCACTCACACACACACACTCACACACTCACTCACACATACGCACTCACACACATACACGCACAGACACTCACACTTACTCACACTCACACTCACGCACACACTCACACACACACTACACACACACTCATACACTCACACACACACTCAAACTCACACACCCATACTCACACACCAACACTCACTCACCGACACTCACTCACACACACTCACACATACACACATTCACTCACACACACTCACACTCACTCACACACTCATACACTCACACACTCACACACCCTCACACACTCACACACTCACACACCCTCACACACACACACACTCACTCACACTCACACACACTCACACAATCACACACACAATCACACACACAGTCACACACACACTCACACACTCACACGCACACATACACTCACACACACACTCACACACTCACTCACTCTCATAATCACACAGATACTCACACTCACACACTCACACTTCACACTCACACTCGCACGCACACACTCTCTCACTCACACACACTGACACTCTCACACGCACACTCACACACACTCAAAATACTGTTTTTGAATTTCGGTGACCTCTCGATATCGACTTTTTGTGTGGATTGCAATACTTTTTTTACTTACTATTTACGTTGTACAAGCGTGGCAGAAAAAGTAAAATGCCGTTTTACTGTGAACAGACATTTTACACTATGAAAAAAAGTTTGAATTTATATATTTCCGGTGAAAACTCGATATTGATTCTTTGGGGAAAAGTAATACTCTCTCTTATCTACTATATAGGTGCATATCTAGCTTGGCTCTGCACATCTCCAGCCAACATCGTAAACTTTTGGTAATCTTGCCATTATCACACTGAACAGTTTAACTGAACTATTTTTCAACAAAGCTAATGAAGAATGCCTAATAGCCGGCAATGCATAATATTAAAGCATAGCAGCGCTGTTATACCTCAAGGAACATTTCAAGCAAGCTATGGGAATGTTTATAATGACGAATTCTTGTTTCTATGTATACATTTAAACAGAAGCGTGGCAATACGAGCCATTAGCAGATTGGATCGTTCAATTCCAATCGTAAAACTAACAAAGATGTTGGAGAGTATTTTCTCGTTGATTGCCCGTTTCTCTTTGGGTGCGTCTCTGTTGACATTATCCTGAATTCCGTAAAACGTACGCGTGGCAGTCCGCGTTCTTTCTCATCCATTTTCGTGCGATTCGGTATGTCGTTTGATCTTGACTTGGGGTCACGCCGCGCGCACGACACTGGCGCTGGTGTTCGTATTCTGATATATGAGGTCGCCACTAGGCGGCAGGACGGCTTCTACTCGTCATCAACCTTCAGCTGTCCAAGCTCGTAAAACGTAGGTGATAAATCGCTGTCAATTGAAAAGTTTAGCTGATTGGCAAAATGTGGGTCCTAGTTAGATACATGAATCACGTCGGTAATTTTATTGTCACTGTAATTTTGCGTCCCATTCATGTTTTAGGCTATTAAAAGAATATAAAGGGTGGCGTAGGATTCATTTGACTGCTATATACGTAACTCTGCTCTCAAATGGCAACTCTTTCATGCGACATCTTATATGCGAACTGAACAATGACAGCGATATTATTTGCTAATCCTTTTGCGGATATATTTAAATTTACGACCACTCTTATGTAGAAAGAATACTTCTTAATATCTAGCATTCTCTCTTTCTGACAAAGAATTAAGGAAATGTTACAATATACAGCGAGTAATTTAAATGACATAAGCTAATTCTCTTGTAGAGAATCAACA
This sequence comes from Hymenopus coronatus, assembly GCA_030762935.1. Taxonomy (NCBI): domain Eukaryota; kingdom Metazoa; phylum Arthropoda; class Insecta; order Mantodea; family Hymenopodidae; genus Hymenopus; species Hymenopus coronatus. The sequence continues at coordinate 17,483,307 of CM060885.1, read as the reverse complement.
CTAAGTAAATTAAATTTAGTCCCTCGTATGCTTCGAATCAAACTACAAAAATGCATAATTTTTCAGTTTCGTTCTAATATTATTTACTCCACAGAAGTTAGCATTACATTTAATTTCTGTTGATAAAAATAATTTCATTAACTTATCTTATAGCAATTCGAACTTACTTAATTTATATACTTACAAAACAATTAATTAAAACAATATTATAATTTCAGATAAATACTTTCAGTGTAAATCAAAACCCTAACTTAAGGTTTAACCTGTTTTCTTAGTGATTCCCGACTAATAACTTAAAATCTTATTTAATTATTACTTTCTCTATACGTACTAGGTACATATTGTATATCACCCAAAAATTCGATACCGAGATTTCACCGGAAATACATGATTTGAAACCACCTTAATCCAAAAAAAGCATTTTTAGAAAACTGTCCGTGTGTGTGTCTATGTGTGTATGTGGGCAGCATAGCTCAAAAACGAAAATATCGCTAAATACTAAATTTGGTATTTAAGTTCATAATCTTCCAAGTATGCGACACGAAGATTTTCAAGAAAATCCCCTCACCCCCAACTGCCCTTCACATGGAAAAAATTTCGAAAATTTTGATTTTCTAAAAAATGCCTCTAACGATTTTGATTAAAGTATCGTATATTAAAGGTATATATACCTGACAGATAATATGCATATCCTGAATTTTCTGGGAATAGCCTCTGAAGACTACTTCATTCTGGATGAATTTTACAGAATTTTGTATAACTGGTAAACCTTAAGAGATAGACAAAAACTTACCACAGAAAAAATGTAGAGCACATTAAAGCACACAGTTCATGTTATATACATTTTTTCGTGGAGTTGATCGCTTTTTAGATATTCCCTGTTTCTGGTTTCAGCCTTGAAAAACTTACTTTTCTCATACAGAAATTTGTTAACTCCTGTCCATACAAACAAAGGAACTTCAGTCACATAGCAACCAGCTTTTGACTATCACTTTAACTTATGGTACTCCCTTTTTTGCTTCCACTTACAAGGAAGCAAGTAATAAGACTATTTCTGCTAATTTTTCTCGATGAGCATGAAGTAAATAGAAGCATAAGTTTTTTAACAATAATTTGTTGCAGAGCTGTAGAGAAAGTCATGTGAATGGAACACATCAGATTTTTTTTCTAGTTATATTGCTCTTACGTGGGGACGTTCTTAGAAGAATTGTATAGTACGAGTTCGTACGTACCAAATTTTCAAATTCATGGCGCATTCCAGGACGCTGAACTTGGTGTCAAAAAATCGTTAGTATGTTTAAAACCATCAAAGATGTAACAAATGTGATAATTGCATTTTTGATCCTGTCATTTCTATACCCCCAAGAGATGCATTCGGGAAAATTATACACCAACAGGCTGTTAATCAACAATCCAAAAATAGGCACTTGTTTCACTGGTTAAGTTATTCATACTTCAAACGCTCGCATACACACAAAATTATAATAAATATGTGACATACTTATTGTAGCTTTGCGTACACTAAGAAAGGCTTTTGAAGGTTTTCAACTTTTAAAGGAAAATAATTTCAATTCATTCTCAAATAAAATGCAGCTATGTTGAAAATTAATGAGCTTTTGTTTTATCTTATACATATTGAGTTTACTGTCTGAATCAAAACAAGTATTGCAACCAACATATTCAAAAAAAAGCCTTAGGTCTATCTTAAGTGTTCATTTCTGCTATAGAGGTACTTTATAATCGATGAATAAATTTACGTTTGACACTTTAAAAGGCACGTGTTTAAACGTTACATTCACAATGAGATGCAAGCGCAGAATTAACGTAGCATAAGCGCAGACGCAAGGAGACACCATTCACAGACGTAAGAGCTTCCCAAGAAGTTGGCACGGGTTTCTAGATTCATAAATACATGAGAATGTCATGTACGACGAGTTTAAAATTGAATAATATAACCAAAAACATTATATCAGAAAATTAACTCAATCTTTTATAATAAATACATAAGTTATACAATTCTACAGGGCGCTGTAAAAACTCGCATTGAGATCGTCTGATATTGCACAGCAGGTACTGCATATAGGAAAACAGCAAAATTAATCCTCTTTGCACGGAACGCAAGCAAAAAGTTTGGAGCTTCAAAACTCTTGTGTTGCATTGAATTGCGTGTTTCTATATGAATGCTTACATTAAATAATATGAGACCAAACTCTTGAGCTTACGTTATGTCTGCGCTTGCATTTCTTTTGTAAATGTGACACTTCGTTATCAGCAAGTAAGTCTATTCAAACTAAACTTCAGAAAGTATAGACCTCGATGCATCTGGCTTTCAGTTGCTGGGTTGCATCAACAAATAGTTTTGCAACAACCCCACAGTAACCAAGTCTTCCTGAGTCATTAAAAATGGGATATTTGAAGTACGTTGCTGAAAGAATAATGCAGAAGGAATAGTGTGTAACCTAGTAAATTCGTAAAAACAAATACATTTTCTGAATTATTTATGAGAACTGAGTACAATTATTTAGCCAACAAAGTGATTATTCTGATTATCTCCTTCCCCGTATTTTATACTGTTCATAGTGACTTCACTCCAAGTATGAAGTTACGTTTCAGAGAATGCACTATGTCAAAGAAAAATTAACTGTTTAGATTAAATGGTGTAATATAGGATTTCCTTGTTAATAATAATAATAATAATAATAATAATAATGATAATAATGATAAAAGTGGAATATGAGAGGTTTGATAGCTAAAGGAATGGAACTGAATCAAAAGTTGATGAGGATTATATAACGATAAATAGTGGGGTTCCTCAAAACAGAAGAACCCCCTAGTGATGTAGCAATTTTAGTTCAAAAAAAATTAAATAGTAACCTATAGCATTTATTATATGCATGCATACATACATACATACATACATACATACATACATACATACATACATACATACATACATACATACATACATACATACATACATACATACATACATACATACATACATACATACATACATACATACATACATACATACATACATACATACATACATACATACATACAGACAGACAGACAGACAGACAGACAGACAGACAGACAGACAGACAGACAGACAGACAGACAGACAGACATACATACATACATACATACACACATACATACACACAGTATGTTAATGAACTACACCGGAATAATTTGCTAGATTGTGCACGTTACTGATATAAGTAATTTGGGATCGGCGATGCATAGCCCGCAGATAAACAACGCAACTACATAGCGTTAAACGTGTGGATATCAGGTGCTGATAAATCCGTGTTAAAGGCAAAGTAGGTTGGAAAAATTTTAAAACTACTGCTAGGGTATAGAAATATCGATTTTTAGCAGCTCATTACTAGCGTTCTCAAGATTTAATGTCCCAAAAATCTGTAAAATCTCGAACTAATCACTTGACAGTGCGACACTGAGCGTTCGTTAACTACGTTCTTAAATTATGTAGCCTACTCTGGAGGCGCATTTTTCTTGCTCTGGTGGCTTAATGCGTAACGCGGGAAGCTGTTATCACAAGATCATGAGTTCGATTCCTGATATAGAGTAAATGTTTTTACTTTCTCTATACGCACTATGTACATAGTGTATAAAGAATGTATTGCACTCCACCAAAAAATTCCATACTGAGATTTCACCGGAAATATATGTCTTAGGGTCCCCTGTATAAAAAAAAAAGTATTTTTAGAAAAAGGTCCGTGTGTCAGTGTGCCTTTGAACACGATAACTCAAAAACGAAAAGTCGGTAAAATACCAAACTTGGTATTTAAGTTTAGTATCTTCCAGGGGTGCGATACGAAGATTTTGAGAAAAATCCACAAATTACCCTTTACATGGAACTTTTTTCGAAAATTTTGATTTTCTAAAAAATGGCTAACGATTTTGATTAAAATATAGTATATCAAAGATATTTACCTGACAAATAAAATGTATATTTTGAATTTTCTGGGAATATACTCTGAAGAGTACTTTATCTGGGTCAATTTTACGAGATTTTGAATAATTCCTAAACCGTAAGAGATGGACAGAAACTTAACACACAACAAATGTAGAGCACTTTAAAACACACAATTTATGTTATATATATTTTTTTTTCGTGGAGTTGATTGTTTTTAAGATATTCCTTGTTTTTGGTTTCAGCTATAAAAACTTATACTTGTCTCATACAGAACTTTGTGAACTCGTGTCCATACAAACAAAGGAACTTCAGTCACATATCAACCAGCTTTTGACTATCACTTTAACCTATGGTACTGGCTTATTTCGGTACTACTTAGTTTCAAGGAAGCAAGTAATAGAACTATTTCTGCTATTTTTTCTCGATTAATGTGAAGTAAATAGAAGCGTAAGCTTTTTAACAATAATTTGTTGCAGAGACGTGGAGAAAATCATGTGAAAATATCAGATTTTTAGGAGAAAAAAAAAGGCATTGATATTAATATACGTGGTCGACACGAGGTTTTAAATCAATAGTAGGTTGTTTTATTGTGAGCTCAAAAATGAGAACTAAAGCACAAGACAAAAGGGTATATAGAGGAAAAGATACACATTTAGATACATTTTTCTTAGTCGGAACGATAACTTTAATAGCAATATGGAAAACAGTTTGAGAAAAGGAAACAACCTTCTTCAGAAGAAGTATTCAAGATATATGTATTACAGGAAGAGAGGTTTAAAACCTTTACCAACATAGACCACAAGAATACTTACTACAAATTTCAGCTGCATGTCATGTGGAAACAGAGTAGAGTAATATAAAAAAACTCTATACAGCCAGCAGCAATGGGAGCAGTTGATAGAAAGAAAATGTTAAGAAGGAACAGAGGGTTAAAATATGCAATACAGATATTGAAGAAAATGTTAAAGAAAAACAAAAGGCTTATAAACTTCTGCTACAAAAGAGGTAATAAGAAACAGGGCAACATCATAATCAAAAGCGGAAGAATTATACTTTGGATGCCATATGCGGTGGACTTAATTTTTGTGGTGTATTCTCCTAATCACCACCTTCGGAGCACCAGATGTGGCGTTCTTGGTTTCGTGCCCAGCTTGGTGACGTTGACGGTGCTCTAAGACTCACTCCACTACCAATAAATAGACCCACGTACCTATTGATGTGAATCTCCTACCGTTGATATGCCTCGGCGTTGCTCAGTCTGCACGATATTTGACTCTTTCGGGGTGGTACAGCTAATGGGGGTAGTTCAGGGAGTGATCTTATAAGGATGTAGACGTACGTAGCTTTCCTTGAGTTTATTTTAACTAGGAGGTGCGAGATAAGCACTTTACTTCACCATTCTGCTAACTTAGACACTTGCTAGGAACTTGGTTATTCGCACGTAATTATATATACTTCTTCTTCCCTGATTCTGCTTTATACAATTTAATTTAATGCTCGTCACTGAATTTAAATATATTTGATTTAGAGCGCTGTAAGCTACTAAGTATCGTTTCTCTTTGTGCGAAGAAGTGACGTTCAGCATGACAACCGACAGCATGACAGCATTACAAGATCAAACAACAGACATACAGCGACAAACGGCGACATACAGCCTCGATGTGCCTTCCTGTGCTCTTTATATACTAAAAATACCGTCATGGCAGCTTCTTTCTGATTGGACAGAAGTACCGCGCAATTGACGTAAATATTACCCAAAATCCACTGTTTTCAACCCAGCGTGCACCGCAACACCCACGTGACACGTGTTGTACAGTAGAAAATTACTCTTTTCCGAATTTTAAGGTTTACCCCCGGCGTGAGCCGTTGGTACGTGACTGGACAAAAGAAACCCTATTAACAAAGAGCTGCTCACACCACACTTCTATCTTGGCGTCAGCTTTTTATTTGCTTTGCTCCAAGCTGAATTTACTCTGCTAAATACATAAGTATATAAGCATTTGTTCTCTTTAACTATACACTGCTACATAATTAATACATACATATTTCTTTTGTAGAGAAACTAATTAACGGTCTCATGTGCCCCTATGAAGTATTGAATATTCTATATATCTCCTTCAGCCTTGAGTAAAGCTTCTCTCTCTGCCTGGGTTCATTCGTCTCCCTTTCATGTCCTGAAGCCACTATTTGTAAATAACCTCCCTTTTTTCTGATGTCAGGTCACATAAACCTGTTACCTATTATACTTTGTCAGCGGTTCTCCCTTTATGTTTAATTTACGTATATTTCTAAGTCTTTTCTAGCGTCCTGCTTGTCTCATTGATAGCATAGTTTATACAAGAAATATCATTGAATACATATTCACACAGGTATTTTACACACATACAAATTAGAATATGCAGTTAACACCCATTTACCAGTAACATTAACATAGTCACACATACTTGCTCTACATAATTTCACTAAGTTGACCTGCAGAGTTCAGCTTGTGCTGGTATAATTTTGACTCGTAATTTGCTTACTTTTTACCAATTAAACTACTATATTTTATGTTACTACTTGCACTATGTTCAGATTTGCTTTTCTCCTCATTTAACCCCCACTATTACCATAGTCATCACGCTTTCTTCTGGTTCTTACTGGCTCAAGTTTAATCTCCTGTCTTTCGCTAACATGGCTGGTATCAACTTCATTATTTCTTCCTTCCCTTGAGTGCACTGACACCTCATCTTCAGATCTAAAATACCTATACCGGTCATTCATTATTCATTCTTCGTGTCCCTCTTATATGTCTTCCTCTTCGCAAGCCACGAGTGCTTTCAAATTGCGGATGACTATCATTGTTGTAGTTCCTGTGAACCCTAAAAGTGTTTATCTGCCAGTTTCGTTGCCTTTGGAATCTTTGATTGTTACGTGAAGTTTGTGGGAGTGTCCTGTCAAAGCGTTCACGTCTGTCATGTCGTCCCCCGCCATGGCGCTCCGTACGGTCATTCCTGACACGCCCCCTTCTCTGAACGTACTGATTCCTATCATCTTCATTCCAATTTCGGCCTGTCTCGTGTTCCTGTGCTTCTAACCCACTCAGTAAATCGGTCATAGCGATTATGTTACGAGGCTTGGCAATCAATAAGTAGTTTTTGTATACGGAGAGGGAAGTGATTGGTCATCAACTGAATGAACTCAAATTCTGGAACTTTTGGTCTCAAATATTTGATAAATCCTGAGATTTTTAATACATAGTCAGACATTGAGATTCCTTCTTTATATAGATACTGTCCATTGCACAACTTGGATCTAATCCTCTGCTGTTTTGCCCCATTCCAGCATCGGTTCAAGAATATATGCTGAAAGAATTCGAAATTGTGCTGTGGCGACATTGCAAGATTTACCCAATCTAAAGTCTGATTATCTAGACATCTTTTTGTCACCATCGTTTTCAAGGTAGCTGGTACGTTTTTTATATGAAAATATTCCACAAACTGGTCAAGGAATACTAAAGGTGATTCATTACCATCCTCGACAAATTTCGATAGTAGAAGATCCTCAAGTAAATTTGACACCATGTTATTTCCAATACCCTTTGAAGTAAGAGAATTTTCTGCGAAAACAGGCGCACTATTAATATTTCCTCTCTCTATTTCTACCGGTTTAGCTAAATTCAAACTCTCCTGTCTCACATTCTCATGTACACTAGTTGACAAATCATACACACTATTAAAACCAGTATTATAACTTTGTACATCACGTGGGCTGGCATGAGAAATTGTATATTTGTGTGAGTTAGCATTATTTGATTCCACGCTTAGCTTTGAGAGCTTACCAGAAACTTATTTTAGAATGGATTCTTTTAACTCATTTCTTTCCTTTCCTGATTTCCTTTCTATCAAATCCAATTTCTCGTCCAACTCACTACGTGTTTTATCACTTTTTACACTACTTTATTATCTATAATAGCTATGTCCCCTATGACACAGGTGTAAATCAGTGAAACTTCATCGCTTATGTGTTCTATAGCCTTTTCTAAATCATTTCTTTGCTTAATCATAGCTAGATGTATTTTTCCTAAAATATCTTGTTCCCACTTGACTAGTTCTGCTTTTATATTACTTGATTCTTCCCTTACTTGTACTCAGATGTACTGTATTCTGCGAACTACATCTTGTTGGTACTGTTCCCATTCTAGTTTTTGCCCCTCAAAACTTTCTTTAACCTGGTTAGTTATTTCTAGCTTCATTTTGCTTAATCCCTCACTTTGACTTGCAGGTAATACTTTAAGTAATGTTTTGGGCTTTTACAAGATCTGTGCAAGATGGGTACCACATTTATTGACACCTGATCAAGAGTTGCAAAGAAAAACTGTTTCTGTTAAGAATATGGAACTCTACCGTAAGAAATCCCAGTGAATTTTTGAGACGGCTTATTACCATGGATGAAACTTGGATAGATCACTACACTCCAGAAAGTAAATCACAGTCAAAGCAGTGAACCAACTCCAAAAAGCGCAAAGTGAATTTTGTCAACTAACAAGGTAATGGCGAGTGTTTTCTGGGAATAGTCTACAATATTCTCTTCTGAATGGACTTCTACAGCGTAAGAAATAGAAAATAATTCATTACACAAATACGTGAGTCGGCTGGCCGCATAGCTCAATGGATAGGTGTAACACCTATCTACTATGCAAAGGGTTCCGGGTAGTATTTCTGACTGGTGGGTGGGAAGTTTTCTCTAGCGAAAATATATATATATATTTTTTTCCTTTCCAGGGTCTGTAAATATGACCGATAGTGTAAAAGTGTGCATGTTAATTTAAAGGCAACAATTGAAAATACAAATAATAAACGCATGAACGATTGCAATGACCAATTGTTCCAAAGGGAAAGCCAACGATATGGCCTAAATGTTAAAGCCGGCATGTAAAGGGAGATCTCGTAAGACCCAGTTTATGTCGACTAATTTATTTTTTGTGGTATTAATCTTTCCGAGATATTCTTGGCATCTTTAGGTTTCCATCGTCAAACTATTAATTCGCTATTCGCTTTTTCTCGTATTCGGGCAAGGAAACAGAATTTTAGAGCCATCACTTAGCGATTTGCTTTTAAGATATGTGTTTATTGCTTGACCTGCAGTATTACTCTTGTACACTCAAAGACATTAAAACTACACCTGGAAATACCTATCGTAAGACGGGGTCTTTTCGATGGCTCTGCCCATGTCTTACACCTCTTTGCCATGCTCTTAAAAGTACATGGTAGGCCAAGTTACCGATGGGAAGGGGATGGACATGGAACGTAAGATGCAACAAATGAAATTCTGAGTTGCGAACTGGTAACCTCTAAACTTTCTGGTTGAGCAATAATCGGCTTACAAAACTAGATTAATATTTTCTCTGCGCTACATACTGAAGTTCTAATGCCAAGCTAATTCGCGCGCGTGGTGGACTAAATTAACACACTGCTTATACAAGTCTGCAAGTCAACCTGTTCTGAAGGAACGTCGAGTAGGATTGAGGGATGAAGGAGTGGGTTGCTCAATCGCTTTTGCCTTTTCTTACTCGCGTGGTATGTCGTGCCACAATGGCACCAAAGAAAATCGGCGTAAGATCAGAGTCCCCGTTCACATTTTTAGGAAAATCACAGCGCCTGGCATATTTTTATTTCTGGGAATGTTTATCTGGGCTAAGAAGCAATTAGAACGTAAGATGCAACAAATGAAATTCTGAGTTGTGAACTGGTAACCTCTAAACTTTCTGGTTGGACAATAATCCACCCCTCTCTCCCGGTGTTACAACACTAGATTAATAGTTTCTCTGCGCTAATACTGAATTCCTAAAACCAAACTAATTCGCGCGCGTGAAGGGCAGAATTATCACACTTCTTATTCAAGTCAACCGGTTCTGAAGGGGCGTCGAGTGGAATAGAGGGATGAAGCAGTGGGTTGCCCAATCTCTTCTGCCTTTTCTTACTCGTGTGGCATGTTGTGCCAAAAAGGCACCAATGAAAGTCGTCGTAAGACCCGAGTCCCCGTCAAACGTTCACATTTTCAGAAAATCACAGCGGCAGGCATATTTTAATTGTTTTTCTTACAGAAATCGTGTTTAGAACTGGAGTTGGATAGGTGTAGTCAGACTGAATGCCATAGCCAACCTCTGAGCTATTATGGCAGCATTGAACTTCTCAACTGACTCGCATGTTTCTCGGTAAACCACAAGGTGATCTCAAGCTATTTTGAGATGACAACCCCAATGACGACCTACAATGTTGCAAGTTCTTTAAGTCCCAGGATTCATAGTTTTATCCAACTATTATACAACATTGTGATAATCATCACAGAATAACTTGAGATTGCCTTATATGATTTACCGGGAAACATGCGAGTGAGTTGAGAAATTCAGTGCTATGCCGGCATTTTGCCATGGTAGCTCAGTGGTAAAAACAATTAAAATTATCACAATTGTCCATAATAGTTGGTGGCTATACTATGAATCCTGGGACTTAAAGTACTTACAACATTGTAAGTCGTCATTGGGGTTGTCTTCTCAGATAACCTGAACACCTTGTGGTTTACCGGGAAACATATGAGTCAGTTGAGAAATTCAGTGCTATGTCGGCATGTTGCCATGGTAGCTCAGTAGTAGAGCAGCCTTCTAGAGACCGGGATATCCCTGGTTCAAATCCCGGCTATGGCATTGCATTTTTCAGTCTGACTCTAGCTATATAGCAAGCTTAAAAGAGAAAGTATGTAATATATACATTTGTTAAAATGTTGTGTGTATGTTGATGCAGTGTTGCGTTTTTGCAAGCTTACAAAGAAAGCACGGTATGTAATATATCAATTTGTTAAAATGTTGTGTATATGTTGTTGGAGTGTTGCATGCAGTTTTGCAAGCTTACAAAGAAAGCACGGTATGTAATATACCAATTTGTTAAAATGTTGTGTATATGTTGTTGCAGTGTTGCAGTTTTGCAAGTTTACACGAGAAAGATGGTATGTAATATATCAATTTGTTAAAATGTTGTGTATATGTTGATGCAGTTGCAAGCTGGCGACAGCACAGTCTAATCGTGATCAACCCGTGCGCCTTAGACTGGCAGCTGCTCAATGATAGGGTGATTATAGGATGAGGATGGAGATGATTGAGCAATTGGCGAAATGAATGGCTGGGAAACTAAACCGCCATCTAAGAGCCGCTTTGTCAGTCACAGATGCCACTTAAGGCTGCTGGGACCTAACCACACGCCTCGCTGGCAACTAAATAGTCCCCCAATTAGTATTCTCAGTACACAATTACATTTTACATTTGTAATGATATGTTTAAGTCGTCTTGGTGTTGGTGTTTAATAACATATTAGTACAGTCTAGGCAGGGAGGCTATTATTATTATTATTATTATTATTATTATTATTATTATTATTATTCGCCATTTGTGGTGATGTCCGTCCGTCCGTCCGAGATCTGGTAGACTCTTGGTGAGCCTAGGTATAGTTTATGTGTGGTAAGAGCTTAACCACAGGGCTGAGGAGGGTGATTAAGGTTTGGTCATATTTATGAGGTTTCGGGTGATGATACTAAGGAGATAGCGCTAGATAGGCTCCTCGAAACGTTGCATTTTTACTTTCTCTAGCCCCGTATGTACAATGTACATAGGGCTATAGAAGTATTGTATTCCACCCAAAAATTCGATACAGAGATTTCACAGGAAATACATGTTTTAGGACCCCCTGTATATAAAAAAAAAACATTTTCAGAAAAAGGCCCGTGTGTGTGTCCGTGTGACTGTGAACACGATAACTCAAAAACGAAAAGTAGCTAAAATACCAAACTTGGTATTTAAGTGTAGTATCTTCCAAGGATGCGACACGAAGATTTTGAGAAAAATCCCCCCATCCGAAAATATCCTTTACATGGAACTTTTTTCGAAAATTTTGATTTTCTTAAAAATGGCTCTAACGATTTTCATTAAAATATCGTATATTAAAGATATTTACCTAACAAATAAAATGCATATCTTGAATTTTCTGGGAATAGCTTCTAAAGACATGTTTATTCTTGATGAATTTTGCTTAATTTGGCATAACTAGTAAGCCGTAAGAGATAGACAAAACTTACTATACAAAAAGTGTAGGTCTTGTTAAAGCACACAAGTTATTTCATATACATTTTTTTCGTGGAGCTTACCGTATTCGAGGTATTCATTTTTATTAGTTTCAGTTGTGAAGTACTTATACTTTTCTGAGACGGGAGTGTCCATTTTTCTTTTGTTCTACTCCTGGCCAAGAAAAGAAGCAATTTGTAATGACAATCGCATAACGACAGCTTTTAATACATTTGTCTATCGGTTTAGCATAGTGTATTGCCTTATTTTCTTCCTACTTATAAGGAACTAAGTAATAAGAACATTGGCTAAGGAATACCTCGATAAGCAAGGTGCAGAAAGAAGAATAATCTCATGTAAAGAAGTTTGTAGAACAGCTAGAGAAAGTCATGTGAGTGTAATACATAAGATTTTTTTTAGTAGCTGCATCCTTTTCTTCTCCTCCGCTGGTGTTTGATTTGGTTAAATTGTTTTTGTTGGAGAATTTTGATTGATCACTCCCAATGATGGGAGGGGGGAGTACTTAGTTCAGCTATTTGCTGTTGGCTGGCGTGGTGTAGTGGTTACCGTGCTAGCTACTAATATACAAATTACGGGTTCATAAGCGAGGGGCGAGGATGGGATTTTTTTCGGACGTAAAAATACTTAACATTGCTTCCTTCGAAAGGAAAGTAGTTTATTTGCTTTAAAAGAACTGCATACCTTGAAATAAATGGTATCTGGGTTACATTCTGTCAGTTTCACATCCGGCAGCCGTGATTTCGTCCTATGGCACATCTGTGGGTGCTGAGAAAATTCCTCAATACCATGCGCACATAGCGGCGAACTCGGAAACTAGAAATGCTGTTGATTAAGGACATCAGCGAAGGTCTAGGCTCAGAATTGTTCATTGGTGCCGTAATAGATTATTATTGTTGTTATTGTTATATATTGTTATTTTATTATTATTATTATTATTATTATTATTAATATTATTATAACAATTATTTTTTTCACTCCTATTTCTATTACCACCACCACCACTACTATTACTACTATTGGGTCGCACCGTGGCCGAGTGGTTAGACCACTCACCTCTCACTAGGTGGCCCGGGTTCAATCTCAAGCGACTGTATGTGGGGTTTCTGGTGGATAAACCGGCGCAGGGACGGGTTCTCCAGTTTCCCCCGCCATCACATTCCACCGGTGCACCATTTTCATTCCATGTATCCAATGTCATCGCTTGTGAGCTACTACTACTACTGCTACCACCACCACCACCACCACTACTACTATTATCGAGCGAGTCAAAAACCTCCGAACCGGCTGCGCGATGTTTCTCCACTGGACATGTGATCACGAGATTTCACACTGCTGCTGTAAACAAGGTCACGCTTCTGATGCAGTTTTGCTCTGCTCTGGAAGTGCAGCAATGAGCTGACAGTGATATGGTGTTGTTAAGCTACTACAAGAGATTTATTGTTTTGTCCTGTACCTAGCCACAAAGTGTATTATGGCTCAGTATATGTTTTCTACTGCACAGTGTGTATTTATTTATGATTCGTTAACTCAGCTCGCCAAGTGAAAGTACGATTTGCAGAAAGATTTCCAGGTGTTAAACATTCAGGCCGTACAACAATTCATACCTATTTATTACAGAGTTCACAGACTAAGAAATCTGAAGACGTAAGATTTTTATGGAAGAAGCATTAGACGAAGCATTGTTTGGAGAATTCCTCCCCAAAATCGCTTAGACATCTTTCACAACAGTAAAGCATGTCTTATGGCTCTGTGCGGAAAGGTTAAAACCATATGCTCTTCACTCAGGTGATCCTGCAATTTGGCGGACATTTTGTGAGTGGATTGCGAAATGGACTCACATTTAATATTTGGTACGGACGAGGCTTGGAAATGTATGTGTACAAACTAATAGTTATTGGAATTCAGAGAAACCTAATATTGTTCATGAAGAACCCCTTAATGACGAAAAAATTTGTTTATGTTGCATCATTAGCGGAGAATTAGCCTATTTTTTTTCGAGTCAACATTTGACGAACCTTAAACATAAACAGAAGGCCTTAAGTTATGGTTTGCAATTCATAGATGGCAAAATGTGTTACTCTATGAAGACTTGCAACCATCGAAGACGTGGCAAGATGCAAACATTTATGACGTCAATTCAAAATCTTCTCGGGCTTCTAGCCAGGTAAAAACCAGGCTAGAAGCCCGAGAAGATTTTGAATTAACACGTCGCCAGGAAAGCTTCAGTTCTTATTTATGACGTCATTTCCACTGTCGCCACTATTCGTCATTTGGCGCATGTCGACAGGCAGTTACAAGTCTAATGGCCTTTTCAGTTTGTTTTGTTGCTACTGCAGGAGTAACCGTAGTGAGATGTCAAAAGCAGATTTCTTGTATAATTTGTATTTTTGGTTTTTTGAGAGAAAACCATACGCGAGCGAATTAAATGCGAAGGCAACTGCTTACGTACAATAAGATACTCAACAGTAATAGTTTTTAACTTGTGTTAGGAACTATGTAAAGAAGGGATCGACAACGGTGGGGACAACCCATGCATTGCTATCTGTAAGATCTATTGCGCTAAATGCAGGAAGAGATGGAGTAAGTGAATCACAAGCCCCGGGCACACAAAGTACAGAGACACGCAGAAGTCCCTAACTCGTGGCTGAAAGTTCTTCATCCCGGCGCTGGATTCCGCGTGCAGCTGTCAACTCCACCGGTTCCGGGCGTCATCGTATATCCCCGCCCCTATGGTGATAGCGACCCTCAACATCGAGAATAGCATCCGCGCGTCATCTACCAGCAACACCAAGGCTAGAAGCACACCTGAAAGATAAGGACATTGCATGAAAGATAAATTATAGAAAGGAAGTCGTAGAAAATGAGCACCGCAGGCTTCGTCAAAGCGGCAAGGGGAAACACAAAAACCCAAGTCAGTGATTCCTGAATGAATCCTAAACAAAGGCTCTATAAAATGTCCCAAGTAATGATATAAAAGAAAAGCGCAAATGATCACCACTAGTGTAATCAATATAATATTATAAATAAGTATTCGCGACAATAACCTTTTACTCTTCTAAAAATTCCAACATATTAAATTCATGTTGACTGTAAGAATAACATGACACAACTTTACTAACTACTTAAGCGCATTTAAAATCAAACAAATACATTAATTGCTTTTGGATGACCATTCATTCGCGGTAACATATCGGTTCGTCTAGAAGACTTATTAGGAGGATATTTGAATTGGATGGGAATGTTTAAGGGGACAAGGTGGTCTGAAAATACGGACATTTCAGCTAATGTGAGTTGAATTACCACTGCTCTTAAAGTATTCGATTGTTTTTCCAAAATTTTGTATAATTCTTTTATAAATTATTAGTATTTCAAGTGGTTGTATTAATAGCTTATGTGGTTGAGTCTATAAAAAGTATTTCATTCAGTAGCAAATCAGTAAAACTTAATCTTAAAATATATGAATTCATGTACCTTTTTTTCTAATAATACTTGCAATACATAATCACACGTTTGCATGCTTATTCTTAGTATAAGCTTCTATCTTTTGAACCTTAATTATTTAGCTATGACGCAATTTCAGTAGAAATTAAAAAAAGAAATGTAAATTCAAACAATTAAAAATCTGCAAAATTTGCAATGTTTTACTTGCTTAGTACATCACGATTGAGGATCAGAAAGCTCAACTACATGTTGTATATATGTGCTGAAAATTTCAGCTTTTCAGCTCTCATACTTTCTGAGAAAAACGTACATAAGTTTTAAAAAATGCTGTTTTGAGAAAACTGAATTTAAAGATACAAATGTTCTAAGAAGAGGCATTGCACAACAGATTTAAAGAAATACAGAGTGCTATTTGAATTATATTTAAATTAATTAAAGTCTTTTAGCCCCCCAAAAGTAAACATTTTCTGGAAAGTGTCTAAAACAAAACAAAATATTTTTTGCTATTTCAGAGTACCTTGTCTCCTTAATGAGCTCATGATATCAGGCCATGAAGGCTTAGAGAGAGAGGGAGAGAGAGAGTAACAGTGAGATACTTGCAATTTTCAAGTGTGGCTGAACATTCTAATGTTGTAGTTAAGTGCAAAGGAGGAAATTAATTACTTTTGAGTAATTATGCTTTAGGTAAATTGAGAAAGTTCAAATAATTTCTGAGTTTGTAATTATTAATGCTTTGCATATCAGTCGTATGTAATAACATAGGAGATTGTTTCTTAAGTGAATAATGTCGAACATGTACGAACGCGGTACATTCATAGTAAAAGTAAAGCTATCATATTGGAAAAAGTAATTAATAAAGATACTTGTATTTTGGAAAAAATAACAAAATCCCAGGTTTATCAAAATTCCATTTATATTCCTTTATTTTTGTATAACTTATACCCAAATTTTAAGTACACCGAAAACTGTTTTTCACTACTGGAAAATATGCAGTGTGAACTATATGCGTTCGGTTTGCCTAAGGCGCAAACACTTCGGAAGTTGTCTGCATAAACTACCCTGAACTTTATACTAAATATTAGTATAAGAAAATGTTCTACATGTACGTAGTATTTCAGTACGAGTAGCTTCATGCGTTCATAATATTAGTAAATGTTATGGAACACGAAATCTCTTAAAAACTGTTCGAGCATGACAGATACTCTATACTCTACACTTTAATTTTTCACTGTTTACCTTCACCTTAAGGAGCACTTCTAAGCCCGGACTAACGAGCCAGTGCCTGTAGTGCAGATGGACTCTGATAACAGAGAGAGAGAGAGAAGCCAAGATGGCTGGTCGTCCGATACCTGGTACAGGAAGAGTGAAACATCTGATGTGTTACAATCACAAGACTTTCTCTAGCTACTCTACAAACTTCTTACAAAAGATTATTCTTCTTTCTACACAATGCTAATCGAGATAAACATTAGCAGGATGTTCTTATTACTTAGTTCCTTATAAGTAGAAGGGGACTAAAGGAATGCACTAAAATGATAGTGAAATGTTTTAAAAGCTGTCGTTTTGCTATTGTCTTTGCAAATCTCTTCTTTGCTTGACCAGGAGTAATACTAAAGAAAAACGGACGGTTCCTGTCTGAGAAAAGTATAAGCATTTTAAAATTGAAAATATAACGCGGAATATCTTGAAAACGGCAAACTCCTCGAAAAAATGCATATGACATAAATTGTGTATTTTAACCAGATCTACATTTTTTGTTTAGTCAGTTTTTGTCCATCTTTTACGGTTTACTAGTTATGCAAAGTTCAGCAAAATTCATCCAGAATAAACAGGTCTTCAGAAGCTGTTCCCAGAAAATTCAAAATATACATTTTATTTGTGATGGAAATAGCTTTAATATATACTATTTTAATCAAAATTGTTAGTAGAGCCCTTTTTAAGAAAAAAAATTCAAAATTTTTTCCATGTATAGGGTAGTTAGGGGGATTTTCTTGAAACTCTTCGTATCGCATTCTTGGAAGATACCAAACCTAAATACCAAGTTTGGCATTTAACCATCTTTTCGTTTTTTAGCTATGCTGTCCACAGATAGACAGACAGACACAAACACGGACCTTTTTCTGAAAATACCTTTTTTGGATTTAGGGGATCCTAAAACATGTATTTCCAGTGAAATCTCGGTATCAAATTTTGGGGTCAATACAATACCTTCTCTATCCGCTATGTGCATTGTACATATGGGGCTAGAGAAAGTAAAAAGAAGATATGAAATGAGAGTGAAATGGATGAAAATAATGGTGATTATTGAGTAGGTGGTGGAATGAAGATTATAGAACCCGGAGAAAACCGGCCCAGAAGCCCCTTT
Source organism: Hymenopus coronatus (assembly GCA_030762935.1). Classification (NCBI taxonomy): domain Eukaryota; kingdom Metazoa; phylum Arthropoda; class Insecta; order Mantodea; family Hymenopodidae; genus Hymenopus; species Hymenopus coronatus. Next base: position 17,465,445 of record CM060885.1, on the reverse strand, counting down.
GATAAAGTGAAATTAATGTTGGAAAACATATGTCAATTATTTACCTGTAAAATTAAGGAAACGCTTTATATGCGATTTGGGAAATTCACGGTATGTAAGATATCTTGTTGAAGTTTATATCCGTTACTTAGCAACAATAGTTAACAGTAGCGTTTGTTCTGTGTTTCACAATTCTGGCTTGGATGGTTTTCTTAATAATAACATTACTGTCCCAATTCAATGTTTCCATAAAAATGCCCCACATGGTGAATTTTAAAATTATTCTCATCAAAATTGGAAGTTTTATAGTATGCCAGTTTAAAATTAAATCTATCATATCATATTAATGTATACTAGCTGCTCGCCCCGGCTCGCATGATTGGTGTACCTAATGAAAAACTGAGACGAAATCTTCCGTTTACAATACAACCATGCAATGAAATAATTTGACAATACTTATTTGTAATGCCTTGTAATATGCAATTTTCTTTCTGGAGAGAAAATAAATAACTTCGATGGTTTGCTGACTCTCGAGCACGCAACTACAACCGTCCATGCGAAAAACACGGCAATTCAAGATATATTGCACTCATTTCTAACGATTGACCTTGGGATTAATTGTCATTCTGAATGCAAGGCGCACGGGGAAACTGAACCCGCTTAAATTCAAAAGGAAAGTCGGTTGGCATTAGTGTTATTCTTGGAATAAGCACATCCTCGCCTTTGAACTTTCCTATAATTATAGTAGCTTAAGTCACATTTTTCATAATTTTTTTAACAGCAAGTCTTGTTCCGTTGCACAATTTCGGGATTGCGAGCAAAGTATTACCGAGTCAACCTTGAGCTGTAAATTGTGTGGCGGAATCCGGGCAAATCCTATGAATTTAGGAATTCAGTTAGACAATTGACGACTTCATTTGGAACGGTAATGGAATCGATCGAAATGAATGCATTTGTCCATCAATTTTACTGTGATTTTTTACTTTCTCTAGCCCCATATGTACAATGTACATAGGGATAAAAATTGTAATGCACCCATAAATTCCATACCGAGATTTTACCGGAAATATATGTTTTGGGGTTCCCTAAGTCCAAAAAAAGCATTTTTAAAAAAAGGGTTCAAAACGAAGAGACCGTTAAATACCAAACTATCTCCCAAAGATGCGACACTAAGATTTTAAAAAATAAATCCCCCTACTAAAAACTACCCTTTACATGGAACATATTTCGAAAATTTTGATTTTCTTAAAAATGGCTCAAACGATTTTGATTAAAATCCCGTATATTAAAACTATTTATGTCCGAAATAAAATGTATATCTCGAATTTTTGGGGAATAGCCTCTTAAGAACTCTTTATTCTGGATGGCTTTTGCTTAACTGCTAAACCGTAAGAGATAGAAAAAAACTCACTGCACAAAAAATGTACATCAAGTCCAAACACACAATTTATGTCCTTTACGTTTCTGTTGTGGAGGTAACCGTTTCTGAGATATTCCTTGTTATTAGTTTCAATTGTGAAGTACTTAGTTTTCTGAGACAGGAAGTGTCCGCTTTTCTTTTGTTCTACTCCTGGCCAAGCAAAGAAGTGATTTGCAATGACAATCGCATAACGATAGCTTTTAAAACATTTGACACTCATTTTAGCATAGCGCATTCCCTTATTCTCTTCTAATTATTAGGAACTAAGTAATAACATTTTGCTAATATTTATCTTGATTATCATTGTATACAAAGAAGAATAATCTTTTGTAGCAGGTTTGCAGAGTAACTAGAGAAAGTCATGTGAGTGTAACACATCGATGTTTTATATTTGAATATAAATAATAATAATAATAATAATAATAATAATAATAATAATAATAATAATAATAATAATAATAATAATAATAATAATAACATCTACATTCTTATTAGTTGCTGCTAAAATGGCTCCTTTGTTCAACCAAGCAAGTTTTTGTAATTTAAACCAATATTTGGGAACACTTTCGATATTAATTCTTCCTTTGACGTTGTGATGTGACAAACATTTGGTGGAAATGAAATGAGGCCAGTAGAAGTATCAACAGAAATTGTCCCATTGCCAATGTCCAATAATGCCTTTGCATCTGCAAAGGGCAATGAAGCGCAATGTACCGTATATTGTTGGTATTGCGAAAAGGACGAAGTCAGCGCACCCATAAGGCAATATGAAAAGAATGGCATTTGCAGTTAACAGCGTGGGTAAGCAAGATGTCGTTGATATAATAACAATAATGACAGAGCTTTCATAGTGTGGCGGGTAAACGCTGAAATAGGTAATGAATTTTAATAAGGAGAAAGCCACAAAGTAACATTCATGCTTCTTCCAATTCTTTTTTTTTTTCTTTTTCTTCTCCTTTGCTCCTAATGTTTTCCACCTCATTCTTTGTTTTCTTCTATTTCAAAACATCATTTTTAAGGCTAACAATGACATAACTAAAGAGCTATCAGATGCGGTGGGTAAAGTGATAAGTTTTTATTTGATGATAGCTTTGTGTATTAAATTTATCCATTTAACCCAAAATATTACTTGATCAAATGTGTTAAGGGCACGGCAATTGTAGTGTGATGGTGACGGGAGTATCTTCATATACTGATGAAATCACCTTTAGCATGTACCACATAACCTCAAATAGCCAACATCTGCAATAGGAAGTTAACCTATTATCGGTGAGAAATTTCCTTGTGATTGGCACTTGTGGGGTGTGCCGTCTGGTGGCAGGGGCTCGCCAGATTGCTGACCAATCATAATGTAAGAATGCATAATCGTCAGAGACGTGACGCCATTTGCGTTGCAACACCTACGTGGTTCAGTGAAAATTTGCGCGCGCGTTCTCATGCGTGACTGATCAATTGTTTGCAATCTGATTAATTTCATTCTGTGAAAAGTTCGGTTGAGTTATACATAGTCATTTCATAAGACGTTTTACATTTATATGTCGCGGACATTGCTCTTGTTCTTATCCTAGAAATACCACGTGTGCCACTGATTTGAAAACTTTCTGATAAATAATTCAGGTTACTTTAAGCCGAAATAATAAAACTTATACGTTAAATGAAATACAGAACCCAATGTGGAAAGGAATGGATGAGGTAACTAGTAAGAAGTGGGAGAAGTAAATGTGATAGAAAATGCATGGAGAATAGAAGGCATTTTAGAGTAAGCAGCGGAGCGTGTGCCGCTGCAGACGGACAGCGAGTAAATGTGACAACAGCATACCGAGATGGCCACGTGTCAGCAGAATGTCAATCACAAGGTAATTTCTTAGCGATAATAAAATGGTTTACTATCCGGTTCTCGTCAAGACGGAGTATTGATTATGTGCATTTTAAAGAATTACAACAAAATATATACTCATTTCTTTATTTAAACGATGTGACCAAGGAAACGATAGTATATAAGCATTATATTTATACCTCAAATAACCAACATCTGCAATAGGAAGTTAACCTAAAATGGTTTACTATCTGGTTCTCGTCAAGACGGAGTATTGATTATGTGCATTTTAAAGAATTACAACAAAATATATACTCATTTCTTTATTTAAACGATGTGACCAAGGTAACGATAGTACATAAGCATTATATTTATACCTCAAATAACCAACATCTGCAATAGGAAGTTAACCTAAAATGGTTTACTAACCGGGTCCCGTCAAAAATAATTATTGTTATGTGCATTTTAAAGAATTACAACAAATATATATTTATTTCTTTATTGAAACGATGTGACCAAAAACGATGGTTATATTGGATATATTTGATTTTCACTGTCATCTTGCGTCATTGACTCGATAACCGGGTGCATTCCTTTAGCATTGAATGGGGAAGAAAAATTGAGCAGTACTACGGCCATCTAGCGGCAAATAAATAATTATTTACTCTAGGTGTTCGTCGCAAGGAAAGCTTCTTTGCTTTTTTATTTTAAACGATAGGAGCAAGGAAAGGACAGTTATAACATAAACATATATTTAAATTTTACTGCTGCGTTGCGTCATTGTCTCGATAGACTGATGCGTTACCTTAACATTGAATAGGGAGGAAACATTGAGCAGTACTACGGCTATCTAGCGGCAAATAAATAAGTACTTACTCTAGGTGTTCTTCGCCAGGAAAGCTTCTTTGCTTCTTTATTTTAAACGATCAGAGTAAGGAAAGGACAGTTAATACATAAAAACGTATTTGAATTTCACTGCTGCGTTACGCCATTGTCTCGATAGACGGATTGAATGGGGAGGGGGAAATATAACAATACTACGGCTATTTAGCACAAAAAAAAAAAAAAAACAAAAAGTGATACCACTGCCATCTGGCGGGTATTAATCGAACTCCATTCACTTGACTGTGTTATTATTCATATTATGAAAGCATGAAAACTTTCCCGTACTATTTTTAAACATTTTTTTTTCCACAAACCTTGTGACAATAACGAACATAAAAAAAGAAAAAAGATATTCAATTTGGTGCAGTTGTTCAGAAGTGATGTTATTTCGGCGATTCATTTATATACACGCCCCTAATTTGTATACAAAACTTCTTACTTTTTGTGCTCTCCAAAACTCTTGATTTTTTAAAATTAAAAACTAATTTCTCTAGAGTATGTTCTTATTGTCTTTAATGCACTTTGGAGAGGCAGCACACGATTTCTGAAAAAAAAATATAAAAAATTGCATCGTGAGGGGCATTTTGAGCATGCAAAAGTATCGAAAGAAGTTTGCATGGAAAAAGGTTTAAAGTTTGTATTTTTTTTTTTTTTTATTATAGTGCGGTACCTACCCACGGTCTATATGGGGCGTGAAAGACAGATTAATTTTGCTCAGAGGCCTCTTGATCATGCTAGAGGTTCTTTTACGTGCCGTAATCTAAGACAGTAAATCAACGGCTTTACTTCCCTTCCGAAGGAAGCCATAATAAGGATGTTTCATCCGAAAAAATCCATCGTCCTCCGCAGGATTTGAACCCGCGACCTAGGACATGTGGGCCATTACACTTTAAAGCTGGTTGTGCTTATTATAAGCATGCGACTGTCCATTTATATAGCCAGTTAATTTATAGTTCAAGTAAGTTAAAATTTTCTGAAGTTTTAAATTAACATTTTATTACAAAAATATATATTGTTTTATTTTTCAGAGTTTTTTTTGTCCAATTTCAGAGATGCACGACCTTAATTTCAGAGCTTTTAAAGGAGAAAGTGGAGTAAGGTATATCTGTATGGCCGCCCTACATATTATGATAAAGCTTTCCTTTCTTGCGAAGCATGTAGTTGAATAGACAACAGTGCTACACAATGAACCTGTGTTTTTTTTCTCAAGACTTTTGTGTCTCTCAGAAAAGCTGTTCTGATTCTAAAGATAAACACAATGATAGATTATGCGCTGCCTCTTGGATTCACGTCTGCTCGAGTTTTTTAAAATAAAAGTTTGATGCATCTTCTTTTTCTGTTTATATTGATTGATGAGTCCATTCAACCCTGCCATAACAATAGAGAAATCAATAAATCGTCTCTTTTTGAATGCCCTGATAACGCTTTTAGCGTGGAAGAAGTGAAGGAGAGGAAAGGATAAATAAAGAGCAGAAGTTGTCCGGTTACTGAGGTTTAGGAGTTTCAGATCCAAATTAAGAGAACATTTTCAACAGCAGGAAAAATAATTTAATTTCCTCAGCAAAATGTCACTGATTTAATGATGTGCTTTTTGCCATTTTGTGAGGGTGCTGTGACTTCATCAACGTCTGCGGTTCAATGGTTAGAGTTTCAACTTTCAGTTTCAAGAGTTTTTGATCCTCAGACGTTGAAGATGAAACATGGCGGTTTAAAGTTCTGATCGAATGAGTAGAATGCGACTCTAGAGTCACTTAAACAGAAAATAGTTCTTTGGACCCAATTTTAATGTGGGCACAAATATCTTCTTCATTCCATCAGAAATGGGGATAATTATTAATACAATTTAATAACAAAAGAGTGTTCATGTTTCTTTTTTAATTATATTTTTATGAATATCTATCATTTATCTAATGCATAGAAAGTACTGCTTCAAGATTTTGACCAAATGCACGATCAATAATACTAAATTTGTTACTTATATAGCTTCACTTAAGGTTGCAAGAAGAGGAGTTTTCAATAGATTATCTTCGCCCAAAAAAATGTCAGATGAAGGAAACTAATATTTTTACTGTCTCAAAATAATGCTAAAGTTGAAAAATATATATATGAAGATTTTGGCATGGTAAAACTTGTGCTGAATTTTCTGCAAGTCACCTCTTAAATCTTCTTATACTAAATTCTGTGCTTTTAAGACTATATGATTATTGATAAAAATCATTTGGGTATTAAGGAACATGACCGAAGTTCCCAAACTTTTTAATTTAAGGAATATTGTTCTTAAATTAGCATACTAAACATAAATTAATAAATAATTAATCATGGAAGTGCTCAAACTCATTACCACTATCTTCATCATCACTATCATCGTTATTATCACCACCACTATAATCATCATTTATTCTTCTTAAGAGGTTAGACCTTGGCCTGTTCCATCTACTTGAAAAAAAAAAAAAAAAAAAAAAAAAACTTGATTCTCTCTGTTTCCTGAGTCTCGTTTGTGATCTCTCTCCTCGTAGATTGTAAGCCTTTGATACTTTCATTATTGCTCCATCTGGATTTCGTTGTGTATATTCCAGCCATCGACTTGACATCCTATTATTATTTCAAAAATATTTTGTAATTTTAATTCAGGCCTTATATCTTTATTCCTTTTTGCTTTCTCTACGCGCACTCTGTATGAGATTTAACAGAAAATAACCATTTTAGGGTCCCCTGCATCCAAAAAAAGTATTTTCACAATAAGGTCCGTGTATTTGTGAACACGATAACTCAAAAACTTAAAGTCGGTAAAATACCAAACTTGGCATTTAAGTTTAGTATCTTCCAAGAATGCGACACGAAGATTTTGAGAAAAATCCCTTATCCACAAACTACCCTTTACATGGAAAAAATTTCGAAAATTTAGTTTTTCTCATAAATGGCTGTAACGATTTTCATTAAAATACCGTATATCAAAGATATTTACATGGCAAATAAAATGTATATCTTGAATTTTCTGGGAATAGCCACTAAATACGTCTTTATTCTAAAGGAATTTTGCTGAATTTTGGGAATTGGTAAACCTTAAGAGATAGACAAAAACTTACTGCACAAAAAATCTGATGTGTTCCGTTCACATGACTTTCTCTACATCGAATTACTCTTAAAAAGCTTATGCTTTTATTTACTTCATGCTAATTGAGAAAAAGTGTGTGTAACGTAAATTGTGTGTTTTAATGTGCTCTACATTTTTGTGTGCTAAGTTTTTGTCCATCTGTTACAGTTTAGCAGTTGTGCAAAATTCCGTGAAATTCATCCAGAATAAAGTAGTCTTCAGAGGTTATTCTCAGAAAGTTCAAGATATGCATTTTATTTGTAAAGAAAGTAGTGGCAACATGGTCCCCACGTTCACAGGAGAGCGGGTATAAGCCAATAAGATATGGGAGCGATCAGGAGACTAGTGTCGATGTGTGGTGTGCATTGGTCGGGCTGCCAGTTGAGAGTGTGTTGTTCCTGTGTAGCGTTGAAGTGAACACCGCTCTAAAGCATGTTTACCAAATGCGATCAGCATTCGTGGATTAAAATCGAGGTTGCCCGTGGCAAAAATGCATCAGCAATTTATGGAGGGTTACGTCGATCCTATGGCGGGAATGCATTGCCGTACAGGACGGTTGCACGATGGGTCAAGGCGTTTCGTGCAGATCAGACTGAGACTGCGGATTTGCACCGCACAGGTTGGTCGTCCATTCCGCAAGATCAGATTGACATCGTGAGTGGTCTCGTTGCCATGGACCATCGATGGACTGTCCGGGAGTTATCCGTAGAGGTTGGTCTCAGTCATCACACTGTGTGGCATATCCTGACGAAATGTCTTTACCTGAGGAAAATTGCGTCCCGTTGGGTTCCACATTGACCCACTGAGGTACAGAAATGGCACCGGTATGCACTGGCTGGTATCCACCTGGACAGATACCGCAACGAAGTAAACGCATTTCTGCAGCGTATTGTCGCCATTGATGAGACGTGGGCACGGGCCTATGAGCCGGAATTGAAGCGTCAGTCGAATGAATGGCGTGACCCAGGTTCACCACGTCCACAGAAAGTTCGACAGGAACCCAGTCGGGTGAAGCTGATGCTGATTGTGACATACGACTACGAGGAGGCTATTCTTACGCATGCTGTACCTGAGGGACAAACCGTCAACAGTGACTACTATCCCAGGAAGATACCAAGGTAAAATATCTCGTGTAGCGTAAAGCTGGGTTACATCTTAAAATTCACTGAGTTCAAAGTAGTTGAGTGTAAACGTCAGCATCCACTCAGAGTTAACGAATATTTTGTGGAAGTTTAAGCTCCCCTGCTTTCTCATAATTTGAGCCAGGGAATTGATATTGATGCATAAAATAAAAAAAATGCGTTGAACATAAATTAAACCATCACGATTTTTAAAATCAATTAAAAACATATTTTAAAATTAATACCTGAGATATAACTTTGCAGGAATCCAAATTAAATAAGTAATAAGTAACCTTCTAATCCCAAGTTCTGGCCAAAAATATGCATTTAAATGTGCTCAATCGACACCTACGTGTCAGTAGATTTAATGGCATGTAAAATAGTTTCTGTGGGACGAAATTCCGGCACACCGGCGGCGTTGATATTCTGTTAATTGACAGTACAAGTAGTTTTGTTTACACGAATGATTGCATCGTTTAATGACATTTGAGTTTAGTTTCAGCTGAGACAAGTAAGGAATTAAATTGAATTTTACCGCTGCAGGTTTGTCGATCTCAATATCCACCTCCTCGGTTTCTGAACACTAATTCCAGCGCAGGAACCTTTGGAACCTTTATGTATTATCCTGTTTATGGATCAACGCCAACCTGTTCCTCTTTAGGCATTTAAATGTTTCAATTAGGTAAGAATTAAATGGTATTTAGTAGCAGGTACTAATGGATATGTATTAGGAATCAGAGTTGTAGGAAGGTATGTATTTTTACTAACTGGGGGATGTTTTGTATACAAATATAAACTTCAGGTTGCATATTTATTTGCTAGCAATTTTTACAGAATTATTAATAACATTTTGTTCTAGCAGTGACCCTGAAGGAGAAATCTCGTGCTCAGGTACGCATTTTAATTAAGCAAGCATATAATATTGTAATACATTAGTAATTTGGAATGCAAGGTATTTTACATTTATATCTATTTTTACTTTCTATTCTTAGTATACAATACATAGAAGGTATTGCACTCGTCCAAAAATTCGGTACCGAGATTTAGTATCCAAAAAGGTCCGTGTGTTGGTGAGTGTGTGTGTGTGTGTGTATGTGTGTCTGTCTGTCTGTCTGAACACGATAATTCAGAAACGAAAAGTCTGTAAAATACCAAACTTGATAATTCAATTTAGTGACCTTCAAGGGTGTGACACGAAGATTTTGAGGAAAATATCCTTACCCAAACTACCATTTTCATGCAAAAAGATTTGAAAAATTGTATTAAAGATATTTATGTGACAAATAAAATGTATATTTTGAATTTTCTGGGAATAGCTTCTGAAGACTTCATTCTGGATAAATTTTGCTGAATTTTGCATAAATAGTATACCCTAACAGGCAGACAAAAAATTACTACACAAAAAAATAGATGTAGTTAAAACACATAGTTTATATCATATTCATTTGTATTCGTGGAATTGACCATTTCCGAGATATTTCTTGTAATTAGTTTTAGTTTTAAAATTCTTAAAACGTTCACATACGGGAATAGATAACTCCCGACCATGCAAAGAAACGCATTTCAATCACATAGCAACCAGGGTTTAAAAGCTTTGCCTAGGTAACCTGGTATACTCATTTATTTCCCTTCTACTTACAAGGAAGCAAGTTCTGCTGATGTTTATCTCGAGTAGCATGAAGTAGAAGAATAAGCATTTCAACAATAATTTGTTACAGAGATGTTGAGAAAGTCATATGAATTGAACACATCATATGTTTATCAATGTGTTGTATAGCATTGGACCAAAATTGCTACTGTGGTTAGAAGCTGCCGTTGTTTAATATTTGGGTTTGAACAAGCACATTGTCAGATAGGTTAGTTTTTTAATTATGGCACTGCAAAGAAATCTAGCGGCTACCAACTCTCCTGTAATAGAGGAGAATATTACCAGAATAATGAACAGTTACTTATTCCTTTTATTTGTTCAACTTTTGGATATTTGTATTTATTACACTCGCAAAAATCTTGATTGTGAGGGACAGGCTACACAATTCAAGATTAATCCAGGCACACTGAAAATGACATTTCAAATATCTATAGTTTTGTGTAGATTTTGCTGAAAGTTTAACTATTATCGTTGAAATAAACACCAAATGCCATTTAAATTTGATAGATACTTTGCAAAACATAACATATTTTATAACTTTCATTTTGTAAATATGTTCCATAATCAAAATGTCCCACGCTCCTCAAGATTTGAGAAAAACAGTTGGCATTTTCTGAATTAGAGTTTTGAACCACACAAAAACTTTAAATGTGGGTGTATATTTAAATTTAATGCAAGTTAATCTCTAAAACTGAATATTTTTTCATAAGAATATATTTTTTGAAAAATTACTGTGTGTGTTAGAATACTTTTACTCTTTGTTATATTAAAATATATACTTTTGTACATTCTAGGAAATATTAGTTGTACTTAAAAGTGGGGACGCGTGAAACATTTTGAAAGTGTAAAACTGTAGTTCTGAAAGAAACGCTGTTTAACAAACTAATATGCTAGAAAACAGGAGCAGCATACGATGTTTAAATTACTTTAGACCCCTAGGCAAGTGCACGACAGTTGGTTCTCTAAAGACGCCAACAACTATTTTTAGATATTTTGATTGTAGCCCTTTAATAGAAATAAATATTATTAATGTATTAGATGCGAAAAAATATAATAAATCAGGGGCAATATAAGGGACATTAAAAGAAGTTAAGGTATACGACAAAATATATTTTTAAAGTAAAAGTGGTATAGCGTTAAAGAAGTGATTTATGAATGAGAGGACCATTTATTTAAGTGTTTTTTTTTTTTTTTTTTTTTTTTGTCACTCATGTGTACTTTTAATTTCATTTTCTTTTGATACACGATTTTGTTGCTTATCTTTGGGCATTAAGTAACCGGTATGCAATCTAATTCATTAATATTGCAGCGAATGCTGTAATTCTAAAATATGTATGCAATAACATGGCTGGAAATGCTGGTGAAACACGCAAAGTGCTCGTTACAACTACGCGCCACACTTGTACCGTAGCTGTTTTATTCTCGGGCCTCAACAACACAGCGAACAATCATCTAAATATTTAGGCCATAAATCATGCTTGCCGTGTCTTGTATCCGTGTCTAAGGCAGAGTAACTTGCCCTGACTTGAACGCCCTTTGCATTTGATGCATTCTATGTAACGAATTTTTATGTGTTTAGCACGTAACAAGAAGTTCAGTGCTGCAGAGGTTCATTAAACCATATGCTGCTTATATTCCTATTAATGCTGCCATCACATGATAGCCTACGCTTAACTTTGCTGACTTTATCTTCAAACACGCAATCAAACATCTGACTCATCCATCAAGAGCACATACACGGTTGCGCTCTAGTTTATAAAAAAAAAAAAATAAAAAAACATCTGTTTGTATGGACAGAAGTTGACAAATTCCTCTATGAGAAAAGTATGAGTTTTTCAAAGCTGAAACCAAAAACAAGGAATACCTAAAAAAAAAAAAAAAAAAAAAAAAAAAAAAGACCAACTCCACGAAAAAAATGTATATAACATAAATGTGTGTTTTAATGTGCTCTCTATTGTTTGTGTGGTAAGTTTTTGTCTATCTCTTACTGTTTAGCAGTTATACAAAATTCCGTAAAATTCATCCAGAATGAAGTAATCTAGAAAATTCAAAATATCTTTAATATACGATATTTTAATCAAAGTCATTTGAGCCATTTTTGACAAAATTAAAATTTTCGAAAAAAGTTTCATGTAAAGGGTAGTTGGGGGTGGGGGATTTTCTTGAAAATCTTCGTGTCGCATCCGTGCAAGACACCAAGTTTGGTATTTAATGGTCTTTTCGTTTTTGATCTATGCTGTCCACAGACACACACACGCACACACACATACACCTACACACGAACCTTTTTACAGAAATGCTTTTTTTGGATTCAGGGGGACCCAAAATATCTATTTACGCTGAAATCTCGATATCGAAATTTTGGGTGCATTACAATATCTTCTCTATACACTATGTGCATAGTACGTGTAGAGAAAATAAAAATATTATTTGTTCCATTTAAATGGCTTTCTCTACCCGTTCTGAAATAAACTATTGTTACAAAAGATTATTCTTTTATCTACATCATGCTAATCGAGATAAACATTAGCAGAAGCAATATTATCACTTGCTTTCTTGTAAGTAGAAAGAAAATAAGGGTTCTCCAATTTTCTGCTCATTCCCAAGATTCGTTTTTATTTTTTGCCGTTCATCTTCTCACTCGATCACTAAACTGAACCGTTCAAAAGATCCGGTTCGTTCCTGATCGACCCATCTCTAGTGAAGCACAGAAGCTTCACTGTGTCAAGAGTGGGCAAAATTCGGGTGTTAAATACATTTCAGTGAGTCACTACCATCATCATCATCATCATCATCATCATTGTGAAAACCCTCATTGCTTTGCGTTTTTTTAATCACAAGAAATAGTTCAAATTGTTTTCAAAGCCTGTAACTTATTGAAGCATATAAATGCAACTAAAGAGCAATGGATGCAACTTATTCTAAATGAAAGCATATGTGTGTGTGTGTGTGTTTAATGGCCCATTGTTAAAAGAACTTGTTCTAATAAATTGTAAAACTCTGCCAGATTTCCTTAGTTTCCGGGAAACTTTCTTTCTAGGCTTAAAAAATAACATACTGAAAAACAAAGAAAGTTTTAAGACCAACCATTTCATAAAAAACAAAATATTTTTCTATACAACTAATAGCATCAGCTTTTCTTTTATTCATTGTAAGTGTTTAATTTACATGCTGGGAAGGATTAAATACAGTAAAATTTGAAGTGTGTATTATTTTTGGTATGGATGGTTGGAATGGCGTTTCTAGATTAGTTTCCATCTCTCAGTGTATAAAAATTGCCTTAGTTTGGGCAGCGTACAATCCGCGGGGTTGTCCAACGTCTGTAACCATTTAAAGGAACCCATTAACAACCAAATAAGGGAATTGTGTAACGGGGGACTCGGCTTCGGCAGATTCAGATGTAAAGTGTCTATTGGTGAAGGGTTCTAACCACCAGGATCCAAATGCGACAGTTTGCCAAATCCCAAGTCCATATCACTGCTTTACCGGAAAATTCCAGCAATCGACGTGGAAGGGAATCTGCTGCATAGAAAATTGGGCATTAACTGTGGCCTTTAAGCAAACTTTTTATTTTTACTTTCTTTACACGTAGTACATAGTGTATAGAGTAAATATTGCATTCCACCCAAAAATTTATACCGAGATTTCACCAGAAATAGACGTCTCCTGTATCGTGTTCTTATGTTCGTGGGCTGTGAACACGATAACTCAAAAACGAAAAGTCAGTAAAATGCCAAACTTGGTACATAAAGATTTCGAAGAAAATCCCCTCACCCTAAACTACCTTTTGACTTTTTCAAAAATGGTTCTATCAGTTTTGATTCACACGGCAAATAAAATGTATAACTTGAATTTTCTGACAATAGCATATGAAGACCTCTTTATTCTCAATGCACTTTGCTGGATTTTACATAACTAGTAAACCGTAAGAGATAGACAAAAACTTACTGCACAAAATATATAGATTTAGTTGGAACACACAATTTATGTCATATGCATTTTTTCATAGAGTTGGCTATTTTTGAGATGTTGCTTGTTATTGGTTTCAGTTTTAAATTATTTAAAACGCTTTTCACATAAGGGAATATGTCAACTGCTGGCAAAGCAAAGAAACGGATTTCATCCACATGCTTTTAAAATATTGACTATCGTTTTAGTCTAGTGTATTCCCATTCTTCTTACAAAAAGCATTTCTGCTAATGTTTCTCTCGATTAGCTTTAAGTTGGTAGAAGAATAAGCTTTTTAACGATAATTTGTAACAGAGATTTAGAGAGTCATGTGAATGGAACACATCAGATTTTTATAAGGTTCCTTCTGGGGTTTTTTATAACAATTATTTGACTAGGATAACGATAGCAAACGCCAACAACAAAGACTATTTCGGAAACGGTTAACTCTGAGAGAGAGGGAGAGGGAGAGTCTCACATAAATAGTGTTTTACCAAGATTCATTTTCTCTGTAATAAACTTTTGTTCATCTATCTTATGGTTTACCTGTGAGAAAAATCTGATGTGAACACATGACCTTTTCTACATCTCTGTAACAGATTATTGAAAAATTTGAAAACTTCTATTTACTTCTTGCTAATCGGGAAAAATTGGCAGAAGTAGTCTTATTACTTGCTTCCTTGTAAGTGGAAGCGAAATAAGGGAGTATCATAGGCTAAGGTGGTAGTTAAAAGCTGGCTGCTCTGTGACTGAAGTTCTTTTGTTTATATGGACAGGAGTTGCCAAACTCCTGTATGAGAGAAGTGTACGTTTTTACAGCTGAAACCAATAACAAAGAAAATGAAAAAAACAATCAACCCTGCGCAAAAAATGTATATAACATAAATTGTGTGTTTTAACGTGCTCTACATTTTTGGTGGTAAGTTTTTGTCTATCTCTTACGGTTTAGCAGTTATGCCAAATTCCGTAAAATTCATCGAGAATAAAGTAGTCTTCAGAGGCTGTTCCCAGAAAATTCGAGATATACATTTTATTTGTTAGGTAAATATTTTTAATATGTGATATTTTAATCATAATTGTTAGAGCCATTTTTGAGAATATCAACATTTTCCAAAACAAGTTCCATGTAAAGGGCAATTGGGGGTGGGCAGATTTTCTTGAAAATTCTTCGTGTCGCATCCTTGGAATATCCAAACTTAAATACCAAGTTTGGTACTCGACGGCCTTTTCATTTTTGAGCTATATTGTTCACAGACCCACCGGCACGTAGACACACAGACGGACCTTTTTCTAAAAATGTTTTTTTTTTTTTTTTTAGTTTCATTGGGATCTAAAACATGTCTTTCCAGTGAAATCTCGGCATCGAATTTTGGGTGGAATGCAATACCTTCTCTATACACTATGTACATAGTACGTGTAGAGAAAGTAATAATTCAGTCCGAATTAAGTAGACTTGTTAGTATGTAGGTTAGTATGAATCATTCATCCAAGACCGAACATTTTCAGAAATAGTCAGTACAGTTCTATTTTATGTATAGATTTCACTATAATGATTTGTTTTGCACTTTCCAGAATTACCTTTATTTTATTTTTATGGGACTTTTAAAACGAGCTCTATGTTAAAATAATAAGCCTGTGCTTACGGTTCAAAGTGGCGCACCATTAATTGGTTTTGTTTACCAAACGAGCTTTGAAAACTTCGCTCTTTGCATTTTTAAAATTGGATGAATATTTAATTTAAAAAGCTTTCCAAGGCAGACTAATTTAATGAGTAACAAAAATGCCACTTATCCTATTTCCTGGCTGCTGCTCAATGACAAAAGAGGAACCTTAATAGCATCAACACTTCTGCATTATCTGACGGCTTCTTTCTCAAGAGGTTTTTCAAGGGAATGAAAAATTCCGTCTACGATTATGAGAAAAATTGTTATCAAAGTCTAAAGGTAGTAGGTGTGCAAAAATCTTATGTCTTTCATTCACATGACTTTCTCTATATCTCTGCAACAAATTATTGTTAAAAGGCTTACGATTCTTATTTTATTTTTCATGCTAATCCAGAAAAAATAGCAGAAACAGTTTATTAATTGCTTCCATAGAAGTAGAAGGGAAATAAGGGAGTAGCACAGGCTAAAGTATTAGTCAAAAGCTGGTTGTTATGTAACTGAAGTTTCTTTGTTTGTATGTAGAGGAGTTGACAAATTGCTGTATGAGAAAGGTATGAGCTTTTCAAAGCTGAAACCAAAAGCAAGAAATATATCAAAAAGGATAAACCACGAAAAACAGAGGTATATGATATAAACTGTGTGGTTTAACGAGCTCTTCATTTTCTGTTAAGTAAGTTTTTGTCTATATCTTACGGTTTGCCAGTTATGCAAAATTACATCTAATCCATCCAGAATAAAGTAATCTTCAGAGGCTATTCCCATAAAATTAAAGATATATATTTTGTTTGCCAGGCAAATATCTTTAATATACGATATATAAATCAAAATTGTTAGAGCTATTTTTGAGAAAATAAAAATTTTCGAAAAAGGTTGCATGTGAAGGGTAGTTCGGGGTAGGGGGATAAATGCCAAGTTTGATATTTAACTGACTTTTCGTTTTTAAACTATGCTGTCCACTGACACAAATATGCACACATGGACCTTTTTCTAAAAATTCTTTTTTTGGATTCAGTGGGACCCATAACATGTTTTTTCGGTGAAATCTCGGTATCGAATTTTTGGGTGCAGGCAAAGTAAAAGTAAAAGTATGGAAAATGATATATATTATTTTAGCATCACGTTATTCAGATTGATTTTATGGTCTATCAGTTCGACTCCCGTTGGTCTTGTATACTTATATTAATTAGAACTACTTCTTATTCTCTGCAGAGTTTGGAATTATGAAGGCTTGCATATCAGTATATTTAACAAGGAAAATGAATAATTAACTAAGTTCAAAAGCTACATTCATGTTAAAACACCATCAGAGATTTCTTAAACCAACTGTACATTTCTTAAACGCATAACCCTCATTATGGTTGTAGATTGATGGCTACGCAAACGAAACAATAAACAGATAAAAATCTTTGTGATACACGTAAGATTTATTACGAACCTGTTTTTTCATACAATACACTTAAAAATTGATTTAGTACCTTTCGTACATTTTCCTTTTAAAGAGTATGTTCTATAAATAAACATTTAAATGTTTCTGAAGCCTTCCAGAAATCTTTAAAGTTAAATGTTTTTAGAACAATAAAATAAACAGTTAAATATGATGGCGAAAATGTAGAGGAAACTAATTATATTAATTGTGTGTGCCCAATGTATAAAATGAAGGTGAACTGATAGTGTAGTCGATATCTATGTAACATTTATTATTTATAATTTAAAATATATATATATATGAAACCACTACTCATTCTTAAAAGTATATTATAACGTATGATACATTTTTGTTGTTGTAATAGTCACATAACTATTTACTTTCTCTACATGTACTATGTAAATAGTGTATAGAGAAGGTAAAAAACTCGATACCGAAATTTCTCCGGCAATACATGTTTTGGGTCCCCCTGAATCGAAAAAATCCGTGTATGTGTGTCTGTGGACAACATAGCTCAAAAACGAAAACACCGTTGAATACCAAACATATTTAAGTTTGGTATCTTCCAAGAATGCGACACGAAGATTTTCAAGTAAATTCTCCCACCCGCAACTATTCTTTACATGAAAAATGTTTCGGAAATTTTAATTTTCTCAAAAATGGCTGTAACGCTTTTGATTAAATATGTATATTAAGGATAAACAAAATGTATATCTTGAATTTGCTGGGAATAGTCTCTAAAGACTTCTTTATTCTGGATGCATTTTACGGAATTTTGCATAACTGCTAAAGAAACTTACCACACAAACAACGTAGATAACGTTAAAACAAAAAAAAACTATGCTATATACACTTTTACGTGGATTTGATCGGTTTTGAGATATTCCTTGTTATTGGTTTCAGCTTTAAAATACAATACTTCTCTATCCCTATGTATATTGTACATACGGGCTAGAGAAAAGAAAAACTTATACTTTTCTCATACGGGAATTTGTCAACTCCTGTCCATAGAAAAAAAGGAACTTCAGTCACATAGCAACCAGCTTTTGACTAACACTTTAACCTGTGGTACTTCCATATATTCCTTATACTTACAAGGAAGCAAGTAATGAGACTATTTCTGCTAGTTTTTTTTCTCGATTAGCAATAATTAAATAGAAGAATAAGCTTTTTAACAATAATTTGTTGCAGAGATGTAGAGAAAGTCTTGTATTTCCTTGCTCTAGTTATCACACTCCTTGCAACTATTACATACTGCAAGGTTAGCTGTTTGTAGTGGCGAGTTGGGACAATGCTGAAAGGAAAATTAATTAAGAGTATCAACCAATGATTTCGTACTAGTAATGTCTTAACAGTAGCCCAAGATAAATGCCTATACCCTGTAGATGCTGCACTTAAAATACCCAACTTGCATTTTATCTACCATTTCGTTTAAGAGTTAAGTTCGTATATATATATAAACCCACACACATAAGGCTCTCTGTCCTACACCAATTTTTAAAACTGCTCATTTTTACTTTCTCTACACGAACTATGTACATAGTGTATAGAGCCTTATGTGTGTGGGTTTATATATATATATATATATATATATATATATATATATATAAATATAAACCCATACACATAAGGCTCTCTGTCCTACACCAATTTTTAAAACTGCTCATTTTTACTTTCTCTACACGAACTATGTACATAGTGTATAGAGAAAGTAATGCATTCCACTAAAAAATTCGATACCGAGATTTCACCGGCAATACATGTTTTAGGGTTGTCTGTATCCCAAAAAAAGTATTTTCAGAAAAAGGTCCGTGTCTCCGTGTGTCTGTGAACACGAAACGAAAAGTTTGTAAAACACCAAACCGGGTATTTAAGTATAGTATATTTTCCAGGAATGCAACACGAAGATTTTGAGAAAAATCCCCCCATGGTAAACAGCCCTTTACGTAGAAAAAGTTTAGAACATTTTGATTTTCTCAAAAATGACCCTAACGATTTTGATTAAAATACCTTATATTAAAGATATTTCTATAGTAAATAAAATATATCTTGAATTTTCTGGGAATAGCCTGTAAATACTTCTTTATTCTGGATGAATTTTATGGAATTTTGCATAACTGTTAAAATGTAAGCGTCGGACAAAAACTTACCACACAAAAAATGTAGAGCACGTTAAAACACACAATTTATGTTGTATACATTTTTTTCGTGGAGTTGATCGTTTTTCAGATAATCCTTGTTTTGGTTTCAGCTTTAAAATACCTATGCTTTTCTCATACATGACTTTGTCAACTCTTGTGTACACAAGCAAAGGAGCTTCAGTCACCCAGCAATCAGCTTTTGAATGTCACTTTAACCTATGGTACTCCCTTATTTCACCTCTACTTACAAGGAAGCAAGTAATAAGACTATTCCTGCTTATTTTTTCTCGATTAGCATGAAGTAAATACAAGCAGAGAAGTAGAGAAAGTCGTGTGAATGGAGCACATCATATTTTTTATTTAGAGACCTATGAGCTATTTGAAATGAAAGCTGGCTATAACTTTTTGGATGTAATATAATAATTTTAACTATAGTTAAGAGCAGTGAAAGTCACGCTACTTTCTTCTATCTCTTCTGCAAACAAATTATTCTCTCGAATCATTATTGTTTTATCTGCATAATGCTAGTCGAAATGAACATTAACAGAGATATTCTAATTATTTGGCGCCTTATAAGAAGAAGGGAAATAAGAATACACTAGGCGAAAGCGATAGTCATATCTTTTAACAGCTGTTCACAATGCCAGGCAATTAGTATTTGGTTTTCTTTTTCATGGCCAGGAGTAAAACAAAAAATATGAAAGATTGAAGACTCTACGTTTGAGAAACCAATAACAAGAAATATTTCGGAAATGACTAGCTCTACAAAAACAATATATACCAAGTGGTTATGCATTAAAACAGTTGCAGAACTCAACGGGACTATCTCAAGTTAAAATCTGCAAGTGGTGTACAGGCGAAAGCGATCTTCGCTTTACGTGTCTTGCTATCAGAGATAGTGAGTGGGTATCGCTCATTGCGAGGAGTAAACCAAGGTCGCTCTCGCCCAGTTCCCCACTGGCAGGTTTTAATTTGAAATATCCCCGTTGAGTTCTGCAACTCTTTTAACGCAAGAAGGGATATCTACACACATCAAATACCTGACAGTTGCTGCATCTGGTATGACATAAACAGCTTCTTTAAAGAAAGTCTTCATATTGTGTTTAGTAAGGTTTGTCTTCCTCTTACGGTTTTCAGTTATGCAAAAGTCATCCAGAATGAAGAAGTCTTCAGAGGTTATTCTCAAAAAGTTCGCGATTCACGTTTTCTTTAATAGGAAAATGTAACTTCAAATCAGCGCTTACAGCCATTTTTCAGAAAATATGAATTTTCGAAAATTGTTCAATGTAAAGGATAGTCTGGAGTACATACATTTTCGTGCCTGACCGTTGCAAAATGTTGAAAGTAAATAGGGATTTTGGTATTTAACTAACTTTGCATTTTTGAGTTATATTGTTCACACCCACGTCACATTCCGTGGTGTAATGGTTACCATGCTAACTTCATACCCAAGATCGTGGGTTCAAACCTGGCGGAGGACGATGGATTTTTTCGGAGGAAAAAAGAACCTCAAGCCTGATAGAGAAACCTCTGAGCAAAATCAAACTGTCATTCATGCCCAGTAAAAAATGGGACGCTGAGAACCACAGCAGTTAAAGAGCGTCCATAAATAAAACGCCATTACAGTTTTGATTTCACACACACTTTTTCTGAAAATGTTTTTATTTTGGAGTTATGTATTTTATGTATTTCCGGTGAAATCTTGATATCGCATTTTTAAGTGGAATACAGTACCTTCTCTACCTATTATGCGCATTGTACACACGTGGTCGAGAAAGTAATTAAAAGGTAAGCCTAAAAGTAAATATTACATTTTAGAACACGCGCTTTTAAAATTAATTCTATTAATTAAGGCAGTGGTTTAAGGTATTAAATTTTCCTGATATGAAATAAAAATAAATTGCTAAGTCACAGAAAATAATTAAACCTTAAGGTTAATAAGCCACTAGGCTTTTAAAACAGCAAGAATAATAAAGTAATGGTGCATGAAACAACGTCAACTTTGCCGGCGGTATAAATATTATGTAACAAGCAATAAAACAACCGCCTCCGTAATAAATATAACAAGATAAACGACCTGAAAGCAATAATTAAATTAAAAGCTGGTAGAGCGTAGGTAGTAGGGAGTGGGGCAATGAAAGCAACAAGACTTCTCCAGTAAACAGATATTAACATCCTTCTGCTCCACTGCAGCTTGTTCTCAGATAACTGATGTTTTTATTACATCCAGACTTATGCCGCAAAACATTCAAATGTTGAGGCACTCGCAAGCTTTATGACTGTATAAAAGAAAGTAGTGTACAGTTATGGCTAGATACAGTCAACATATAACATTTTTGCCAAATATGCAGCTACAAGATCCAATGTATGAAATACATATTTTAAAGCAGAGCATCTTATTGATATTATTCTTCATGATACCTATTATGTTGTAGCCCATTTTCATTATATACTTTCCATAGGAGCTGTGGGTGCTGTTATAGCCGGATTTGTACATTGATATCCATTATTTACAGGATTATCTGTTAATCTTAATTGATTAAAAACTCAATTTTTTAACAATATTTGTAGGAGTTAGCTTAACATTCTTTCCTCAACACTTTTTAGGACTAGCAGGTATACTTTAAATTTTTCATTTCCTTAGTTTAAGATGTAATATATTAGATTTCCGTCCATATTAATAATAAAATATCAAATGAAATACAACAAACTATGTGGAGCTTATAAATTTTAATCATAGTGAAGCTCTTGAATTAAAAAATAAACAGAAGTTATTGACTTCTTTGTATTTATTTAACACTTTATAAATATACCACCAAAGGTATGTACGTTGACAAGAGTTGGAACTTTTAAAGAATAGAAGACAATTTATTTAGCGTATGACGTCACATAAAGAAAATGATAACTTTTCTCAACCTGCCTGACCCTGTTAGGAAGGGTGTTGCAGCTTTTTTTTTTTTTTTTTTTTTTTTTTTTTTTTTGTAGCATTGCCTGGATAGAGGGATTTGGGTTTCACTCACATTGGATCACTTCTGGAAATTATTTTAAAAGGAAAAATCCCTGCAGAAAGCATTCAAACTCAGTTCCGATACAACATTCGCTATAGGGAAGCCCCTCATGTTTACGGCTTCCTTAGGGATAATAAACACGTGTGTCCAGTGTGTGTAGCACGCCGACTTGCAGGTGACCAGCCTGAGCCGTTAGCTCGACTTTTTTATGCCAGTGTTTCTGATTTTCCTCTCTTGACGACATTTCTTCCTCTCTCTTTCCTGATATGTTCTTGTGGTCGGCCAACGTCAACTGCTCAACTGCTCAAGCAGTCCTCGGGCGAGAGTGGTAGCGGTCGGGCGTGTGTTTACTGCTGCTGCTTCCTCTGTAGGGTTGCCTAGTGCTGTATTATACTGTCCTCTCTAGTTTCTTTTCTTTGGGAGATTGGAATGGTGTATTTATTTTTACGTTTTGTGTGCTCTTGATATATTCTGATCATGAGAAGATCATTCAGATAAACACGCTCAAAGCTGCATTTGATCCAACCAAGCCACGGCTCAAGCCGATGGATATTATTGTTGGTGTGATGTACTACATGCTGACGAGGATCCCTTAGATACTCTCCAGGTTGGTTGTAGGTAAATATAACTTGGTATTTATTAAGTAGGCCAATCGTATTACCTTTGAACAGCTGCTTCACGCTCACGAGGGCACTCATTCGTTCCTCACAGAAGCGGGTACTATGACCTCTGTTATCATTAGTGATGCCAATGCTCAGTTTACTCACGTACGAGTTTTCAATTTGCCTCGTGAAATACCGCATGAATCCATTCTACACAGTTTGCAAACCTACGGTAAAACAGACAAACTTGAAGATGAATACTGGTCTCAGAGATAATCCCTTCGAATATTTTGATCAGCGGACACGAAGCCTACGTCACGTATGTTGGACAGCGCTTACCCTTAACACCTATGGTGAAGTCGCGCACTTTTGATATCGTTGTCCATACCAGAAATTCACGACATCGCGTGTGCCGTTAATGAGTAAGTTGTTTCACACCGGTAATGCAGTTTCTGAGGCTCTCTCAAGACAGCAGATGCAGTCTCCTCCGCCATTAGACCAAACTGCTCCGTTCTATTCTTCTGTTCCCTCTTTACTCTCGCCTTTGTCATTGCAGCAACGGCTTTCTCTCTACAGATAGTGATCACATGGAAGTCTCTGACGTCATTGGCTCTGAGTTGCACTCCCCTCTCACTCCGTCTGTACACTCAGAATCTCCGGCGCTACTGCCTGAAGCTATGAGTCCCACGTTGTCGCAACGGCATGACTGGGTCCTGCTCTCCACTCCGCAACGCAGTTCTTCATCACTCCCTGATTTTTCCAATGACTTGGAAACTGCCACTGAACTTGACACGAAAAAACTTAAAGTAAAATTCCGCTCCAGCAAACACTGAACCGGATTTAACAGAGAACACTCACCTGAGTTTGGAACGCAATATCTCCAGCAGAGATTCTCGTATACGGTACCCATCTGGCGCTGTTGCCAACGGATCACGGCGGCATTCTATATCTTATGACGATTTTGTAATGGGTAGAGAGAGTGCACCTACGGTCAAGACCCGCAATGACGTTGAAGATAATACCTACAAGTCCTCGAAGTGTGTTTTCCATTATGGTTGCTGTCAGATGCATTATTTATGCTTCATACTTATAAAGTGCTCACCTTAAACATCTATAATATACAATCTACGGAAAAGTTTCATCTGCTTATGCAGAACTCCTCATTTTAGATGTTGGCATAGCTCTTCTGCAGGTGGTCAGCTCACTGTGTGTTACTGGATGTTTTGTTTACAATACGGAACACAATACTGATTTTCACAACCACGATACGGCAATTCCTGTTAAAACCATCTCCAATATGAAAATGTGGGCATGACATCTAAGTTCCGAGGTATAAGTGTTTTCATTGGAAATCCTACTTTCCTCAATGTATATGCTCCATCGGGCAGCAACAAGCGACAAGAGCAGCAGCATTTTTTTTTTTTTTTTTTTTTGCAGAGGATATTGCTCCTCTCTTCATCAACACTCCTTATCTTTTAGTGGAGGTGACTTTAATTCAGTTTTATCTGCAAAGGACCACACTGGACAGTATTTATCGTGCCCGGTCTTAGAGCAGTTTGTTACTTGCCTTCAGTTTCAGGATACTTGGGAGATACTGCACCCTCATATGCCTCTCTACACTTATCAGCGCCACTCTATAGGGGCTGGGCTTGATCGTATTTATATTAATCGACTTTTCTATTGAGCAGTGTTGACATTTGTCCTTCTGAGCTCTCTGACCACTGTTGTTTTCTAGCCTCAATTCAGAAGTCTGCAGCTTCGTCAGCTTACGGTGGTGGATATTGGAAACTGAATGCTCGACTCTTACTCGACCCAAAGATCTGCGCTCTTTTTGAAGAGCGATCGTAATGCTTGTAGTTCCAACAAAGATGTTATTCATTCAAACTGGACTGAAGGGCTATGATAAAAACTGAAATTCAAACATTCTTCAGGCGCATTTCCTGTGATATGAGTCGAAGGCGGCAACAGTATAAGCAATATTTGTAAGGGTTACTGTGAAAGTTATACCACCGTCAGATAGCTAGTAGTTCACAGATCAGCGAGATTCACCGTATAAAAGCTCGGCTTCTCAGATTGCAGTTAGAGGAATTTTGAGGCACCCAGATACGATCCCGTGCTTTAGTATTACGCGGTGAACAGCCCTCTCCTTATCACTACGTTCAGGAACATCAACATACAAAGGGCAAGTACGTTCACCGCTTTCGGGATAACTCTGGCAGCTTTGTCAGTGATCCGTCTGGAGTTCGCAACGTTCTTCACGATTACTTTCAACAGATTTGGTAGGTTCCATCTATTTTAGTTGATGTTAACACCCTTATTGGGAACACACCATCGCCACACCCGTTCTCCTTATCTGAATTAAGCGAAGTTCTGGCTAACTATCCACGTATTAAGTCCCCAAGAATGGATGGCTTACCGGTGGAATTCTACATAACGTTTTGGCACTTACTGCAGGACTCGATGTTTTATATTTTTAATCATATGTTGCGTATCTCCACTTTTCCGTCTGGTTTTTTCCAAGGCATAATAGCTTTAATTCCTAAGTGCGCGCACCCATGCATTTAACATATTATTGGTCTCTAACCATGTCAAATTGTGACTAAAAGCTATTTGTGCGTTGCATTAAACGTCGTATTTCACCGTTAGTGGCAGACATTCTTGCACCTATATAGCAATCTATTAGGTGTGATGCAATATACGCGCGATTCTGTTAGTGACGCTCACCTCTTGATTTTGATCATGCACTTGATCATGTCACTCACGATTAGCTTTTTACCAATATGGTTAACTAGGCAATGCCTGCTGCCTACTGCTGTCTTTTACCACACTTCCTTTTACCTGTCACTACCACAGTTTTATGGTGATTTCACTCTAGCCTTACTTATTCGAGCATCTGTGATGTAGGGTTGTCCTTTGGCAATGTATATTTTGCACTCTCCATTGAACATCTTCTACGTCTTTTCTCTGACCCTACTGCCGTGAACCGTGCCTTTACCAAGGATGTGTCTATTGTTGTTTCTAAGATGTCTTTGCTACAAAATACTCGTAAGGCTCTTGAGTATTGTCAGAATTCTTGAGCAGTTCTTAACCTTCACAGGACCAAAACCATGGTTCTTGGTCCCACGTCACAGGATACGCCAACATGGCTACCGTTATCCGCTTCTATCTATAAATATTTGGTTTGAAATTACTGCCTACTTTCCTGCCATTATTCAGCACAACTGGAATCGTGTCGTGTATACTATCCGCAATGTTTTACGCGAGGAGCGATACCGTTCCTTAGATCTTATACGCGCATCCACTCGGTGAACACCTATGCCTTGTCTCGTTCTTGGTTTCTTAGTCAGGTGTTACCTTTTCCTCAATTGTTGGAGCTAAACTGAAATCCTGCACAGAATGGTTCATTTGGAAGGGTCATCTTTTCAGGCATCAAGACAGCAATTGGCATTTCTCTTTGCTGTTGTGGTCTCAATGCCATTGATCCGCATTTAAAGGCAGACTATATG
The DNA here is from genome assembly GCA_030762935.1 of Hymenopus coronatus. Lineage (NCBI taxonomy): Eukaryota > Metazoa > Arthropoda > Insecta > Mantodea > Hymenopodidae > Hymenopus > Hymenopus coronatus. Next base: position 17,439,187 of record CM060885.1, on the reverse strand, counting down.
CTCTTGAAATCCAATTGAACACACCTGCAGTACAACGGTGATCCTATAGTTGTGTCTTTCTACCTTAATATTACCGACACATTGGACATAGATCTTCGACGTCTGCCACTATAGACGCCGCAATTGAAAAATCTCCTGTGTACTGCCCTATCGATCTATATAATGTACCATCAACGGCCCGCGTTATTTATGCGGCCTTTTTGGACCGTTTACCGACTGCCAGGACGGTGCTGTATAATTGGCGCCACATGTGGCGCACTTTGCACCACCCAGTTCTGAATATTCTACAACGCAATATATGGTATCAAGTAGTGACCAATGTCATCCTCACCAATGAACGGCTGTATCATATAGGTATGAAGTCTATGCCGGATCTCTGTGGGCGACCAGATATCCTGCTGCATCGCTTCGAAACCTGCCCGTTCTTTACTCCTCCGATCAACGCGCAGGATGTCATCATTCGGATTTTGAACATCCCTAGGACTTATTTTGATGTTCATTATTTGATGGTGCCTGTATTTCAATGTTCGTCATCAGGCATTGCGGAGAAAAGTGATTCACCGTATTGAGAAACTCTTGTTCAATTTATTTGCATAATTTTGACTTTTCCGGTATTTAATTTAGCGTTTAATTCCAATTCTTCCTTCCTTTAACCATGTAATATTCTGGAAGCAAGTATATTCCCTTTAAACTAGATCTGTGATCTCAATTAATTTTTTCTTTGGTTTGTACATGTTGTTTATAAGTGGTATTGTGGACGCATTATTTGCACAGTTGAGATATTTAATTGCTCTGTATTAATGCTCAACATGTGTCAATCTGTGTAGGAATACATTTACCAATTAAAAAAAAAACGTGAATGGGATGGTTGAAGTACTATGGTGAATGAGATTTCTAGCATGTGAGCTAAGACGCACACATAATAACTTTCATTTATAATTCTCTTTATTCTTATTTGCTTGGGTACTGACCATTCCTCCGATTATTTTTGTTTCAGAATTGAAAACATGTTGTCCCTCTGCATGTGAAAACTTAATAGTTTTATATATAATTATATAGGCTCTACTTAGTACATTTGTGCCTCTATGCAACGAGTCCAGTACTTCAGGATTCCTAGGATCTGTCAAGACCTGGTTTGCTCATTTTAATGGAAGCAAACTTGCCATGCGTAATACAGTTTTATAGGAAGCGAAGCTTACAGGCTGACCTTTAAATTGATATTTGGCATGCTTTTATAGGCAGCATAGTTATAAAAGCTGTTTGGAACTTAAGTAAAGGGTTTGTGGACTTTAGTAATGTGAAAGTTTTGGAGTTTTTATCTTTTTTCGCAGATGAGTATCATTAACATAGGCTTGAATGGGAGTTATATGAGTGTTATACTTATCAGTAAGGAGATTTTCTATGCATAAAGGCAAGTTTAAATGGAAAACCCTGTCCAATGCGGCGCATAAATGTGATTTCTTGGCGCCCTTCACAAGGCAATCTTTTATTCTGAGAATTTCTAATTTTGAATCAAAATGCAGGACAAAATTACTTTCTTTCGAACATTTTAATATGCATCCATGACCATGAAACCTGTTTTTACACACTCAAAGCTGTACTATTTCCCTCAACAATTAGTAGAATAGGAAGTGGAGACAGAGCCTTTTAAGACGAATCAAGCCTTATCGCGAACAGTAATTTCACTCCTTCAAACATTGCTGATAACGAGCGAAGGGGTCGGTTTGTTTATAGCGAACAAGTGTCACGCTTTTAATCAAATACTCAGTATAACTTGAAATTGTGAGTGTAGGTTCAGTTTTGTGTCTTGTGTTGCATGGCAGTACTAAATATAATTTAGCTAAGAGACAAAGGATTTTATTTCTCAACCGACTCTCATGTTTCACGGTAAACCACAAGGTGATCTCAAATTATTTTGAGATGACAACCCCAATGGCCAGTTGACCACAATAGTTGGCATTACTATGAATCCTGGGCCTAAAGTACTAACAACATTGTAAGTCGCCATCTTAAAATAATTTCAGGTCACCTTGTGGTTTACCGGGAAACATGCGCGTCGGATGAGAAATTCAATGCTATGACGTCATGTTGCCATGGTAGCTCAGTGGCAGAGCAACTGGCTAGAGATCGGAAGATCCGTGGTTCAAATCCCGGCTATGAAGTTGAATTTTTCAGTCTGACTCTACCTATCCAACTCCTGTCCTACACATTGATTGTGTGAAATAATAATTATTCCAAATAATTTAAGTTTCAATAATGCTTGGGTGGAGCAGTATTATTTTGCATAATTCAGAAGAAAAATGGTGCTGGTTGGGGTAGTGGTGGTGGTAGTAGTTGTAATAGTAGTGGTAGCACTGGTGGTGGCAGCAGCAGCAGTACCTCAGTTTGAGTTAAATGTGTCGGAGCACATGAGAAAGTTGGACAGCACTGCTTTAGATATTCATAAGTTGAATGGAATATTCAGTAATTCCATAAGAGATGTACTGTTCATTCAATGCTCAACTTTGAATTAATTTTATCTCGTGTTAATAAAATTCTTAGCATAGAATCTACTTTTAGTTTCTTCGTTAATGCTTATTCTCTGACGGCTTTTCTCGTATGTCTCTTCAAATGCCTCTTTTGGTAACCCCTGGAGTGGGAAAGTTATGTATGATGGTTATTTTAAAGTTCTATTCATGTATAGATAGATTGCAAAGTAGACAACTTATACTATATTCGCTGGACTTACTAAGTTTCGTTACTTTCTATGCGTGGAACTTTTGCAATTAGTAAACTCCAACTGTTCCCCCTGTTTAACAACTTTCGGAAAATAAGTAGGGTCACTGTATTAAAGTTGTAGTAAATTGAGGATAATCTGTGTGTTTTAGTGGTAACCCATATATCAGCTGACACAACACTGGTGTGCCGCGCAATTAACAACAACTTCCGAACAGAAGACTTCTTCCCGCATTGATCGCTCTTGACATATATTTCTACAAACTGTGACCTCCTACTGCCTGCCTGCCTGCCTGCCAGTTTTCCCAGATTGCTCTTCCACTTCAATGTTTACCTCTCTTGACGGGCTTTCTTGTTTTCTTAGCGACGTGTGCGATTCGTTCATTATCAAACGTTTACTCGATTTGGCTAATTAGTTTCATAAGCTGGGGAAAATAAACTTATCCTCTGTTATTATAATTTAGCATTTCATGTAGATGTGTAAGTAATCCTTGCTTTTGTGATGTTTGATGTCACACAACATTCCCCATTTTGCTTATTTTTCCCAGGTGGATACTTTCTGATGGCCGTGCTTGAACAATTGCTGGTCCCCGTGGCCGCGCTCGCTAAAGCGCCTCATAAAACAAGAAAACAGCAAACAAAATAAATTTAGGGAAAAGGGGAAGAAAGAGAAATAAAAATAAGGGGTTCTGGAGTCCAGACCAGACTCCGATGCTGTATCTTTTTAAAAAAAAAACAACAAAAACTACAACAATTTGAGCTTATGTTACATCCTATTCTGAGTAGAGAACAGTCTAATTTCTGTGGAACAAGTTATAGCGTTCATTTTATCAGTAAAAGCTTCAGAATAAAGTGTATTGTAGGGCTGACCCGTACTCGGCTAACAGACACCTTCCTGCTGTATGAAGGTTCGATGCTCGGCGGGAATAGAATATTCTCTAGCAAGAATACTATTTATCCTCCCCAGAGCTTGGAAATATGAATGGGCGCGTGAATGTATGTATTAAACTAAAGTAAATAAACCCAATGAGAAGTTAACGAATTAATACCATTGCCAACAGGTAATATGTTCCAAAGGTAAAATGGTCGTCAAGATGACCACTGCAATTAAACGAGGTATACAAATGGAACAATAAAAATGTACTTATGGATACATTTAATGAATGTAAATTTACTAATTTACGTAGATCGAATTGGTATATTAATGGGATGATAATCAGTGCTCGGTTAGCATGCAAAGCGAGTATGAATTTCGGTCAGATAATATGTTTTCCTGCAGTAGAAAAGAGTTCTATTCATGGTTCAACGTCGCGGGTCAAACCCGGCTCTGACCGATGGTTTTTATAGTGCACTGAAAAACGGGACAAAATTCAAGCACCCGGCGGTGCTGAAATGCCCTGGCAAATGACAACGTAGCTAACAATCAAATACTTAAATTTAGGTTTCAGGTTTCAAGAATGGGTGAACGTTTTTTTACGCTATTTCACTTCCACGTTGAAACAGAGAATAGAAAACCCCAAAATACCAGCTTGTACTAGACGTGGCGGCCCATCCTGCAAAATAACGATCGCCATACTAAGTAATAGGTCGTCTCCCTAGCGCAGTGCTTACCAAGCGGGAGACCTGGGTTCGATGTTACCAGTACCGGCGTGGGGATTTTCCCCCCGGTGAGAGACGTGGTGCATTCAGCCTCGTGAGGTCCCTCGGGGGCCAATTGAGGAGCTACTTGAAATAGCGACTCCAGGTTATGAGGACCGCATTAACCGGCAGGGGGTTCGATGCGTTGACCATGTCTCACCCTCAATACTACACCCCATCCATGACCTCTGTCGTGGACGCTAAGTAATGAGTATAAGTTGAAAACATAAAATGAGTCTAATATGCTCCATATTATGGATTAGACATTTAATGATGATAATGATGATGATGATGATAATAATAATAATAATAATAATAAAGCTGCAAATAATATCAGTATACACTTTCTAAGATTCTTTATCGCTAAATCCGTTTGGATCTGTTGTATTTCAAGAGAAAAACCAACAATACATTGCAGTAATAGTTCTATGGTGTATATGGAAGTCTTAATTGCTGTCCATTAACGTCAGAATGTGTAAGTTGAGGGAAAACAGCCCAAAGCACATTATGTACATTTGACAATGTCTTATTATTTTCAATACGGAAGAAGTTAAAACCAGTAACTAACACATATTGACTCTACAACGCAATAACTAATGCGATTGTTTTTAGCATAACAACACCGAGAGGGATGGTGTTTCGTATTTAGACCTCGCGGGTTCGCGTTCGTGGCCGGCCAACCTAACTTCCGGGGTTTCCCCAGGTTGTCAGGCGAATACTGGATAGGTTTCTTTCAGGGTTGCTCGGTGCGACATAGCAGAGACACGGCTGTTCCCTGAATAAAGACTGCTGCTGCCTCCTCGTGGAGGCCGAAATCATTTGAACATAATTTCGTCCATTTCATTCATCATTCGATATGACCAACCAGGTTAAAGGACGTTAGCCTTAGAAAAAACTTAATTTTTATTTTTTTAACAATGTTATATCATTTTTGTACCCTGAACACATACTTTTTTAAAATATAAGCTTGTTTATAAAGGATTAATATTGGAAACATTCTACTACATAACATGAAATCATTGAGGGGGATGGGTAATGTAAGCGATTCACATTTAGGGTGCCGGGTTCCATCCCCGGCGATCGGCCATTTTGACCGATAGTGTTGTGTGGTTTCTCTGGATTTATCATATACTACGATTTCATTTCCATTATTTTATCCAATCCGTTTCGTTTAGATTTTACCTGTGTGCTTCCAGGTTTGTGATGTTGCAGGTAGACGTTACGGATTCGTGCTCAATGGAGAGATTACTTTCCGTGGTAATTAAGGGTCTGTCAGGTCAACAGGCTGCTCGTTCCTTCTAGACGAGTTGCCATTAGCGAAGATAAAATGAGCTGGTCTACCCCTAATAAACACGTTAGCAAATAGTTTGTTACAATAACAAACATCTATGCTTTCTCATGATTGCGGTTCAAGAATACACAGCGCACAGCTGACTGCAAAGTGTTTGTGCGTTCCCGGTTTATGCCACTGTTAGAGATGCTTAGATATTAATGCAAATGACAGCAATTGTGAAGAAGAAGAAGAGGGTGAAATTTCGGAAATAGAAGAAATACAAGAAAAGTAGGTGTAAAGTGTAGTGCAAGCAGTAACTGAGCGTGATAGTGGAAGTGTAATATTTGCTTTGTAGTGACTGTACTATCGCAACGCAGAAACACGAGAATAACGTAATCTGACTGTGTCTGTATACCAATGTTCCAGTAAAAGTAAGTAAGTGACTCGCAACTAAGCTCTCATTTGAAAATGTCACTCGTCAAGAACTAGCGCGGGACCTGTACATTGATCACACTGAAGAACTCATTCTTACCTTTATGACTTTATAAACAATGACTTATTTGAACAACCAATAATGTGGACAGATTATTGTTGCGGGTGCATCTCGTAGTAGGATATGACAGGAGTCATTGCTATGACTTGTGTTTCACGTTGATTGCATCATTCTCTTCTTGTATGCGTGTTTTCAAACCAAAATATACGTCAATAGAAGTCATTAATTGTGATTTTTGATAAAGAATATTTAATATATTACATAATGCAACCAATATGTAGGTTACTTTAACAATGACAAGATATTCTTTACTTACAGATAACCACTACGCTTTAAATAAAATACTGTAACATTTCTAATACTCTAGATTCAAAAACTATATGAGCCGCTCTGTGTACCTATATCTCATTCGGGAAATATCTTCCCTATCCACCATGTACATTGTACAGTCATGGAAAAAATGATTGAGCTCACTCTGAGAGCAGAATATTTCAAAGTCCCACTTCGCATCGCAGCGAGGTTTACACTGGTCGCGACATACCTTATCGCCTGTCGAACACATTAACAGGCTGTGTCTTGCTCGGTGTCTCGCGTTTGTAATAAAGAATTCGGCAACAAGCGCCATGCTATCCATTCTTCGTTAGTCAATTAGTAAACAAACCAAAAGTGTTTCTACGTGATGCTGGTAGTTATACTTAAAGGTGGAGTAAAGGAAGTGCTAACTGAAGCCCAAAAAATTGAGAGGTTGGCATTTACTGTACTTCGATTGGACCCTAAAAGCTTTCTCCGACGAAGCTACGTTCTACTGCAGGTGTCAATTCGACTGTGTTTACAGGCCTAGTGGTACTGGATATGATATGCGCTATTTGACCACTTGTGCAAGGAGGTTTTTTTATAGTAGGAGAAAATCTTTCAAAGTCACCATTCTGAGTGCGAGTTGGATTTTCATCAACTAAAAACCCATATTTCCCGTCATATTACGTCTCTTGACACTGCTGGAGGCATTACTTCAAGACACGATGACACCATGGTGTTCATTTTTCCTGTTTAATTACTTCAGTTTGAGTTATCTTTATTTTGATTTGACATCGTTATTTTGCCATACTCATGTTTCTCCTGCAGAGTTTCCTGTTGCAATAGCTGCAAGGAGTGGTCGAACGAGCGTTATTGCTTGGGCATGGATATATCGGGAAGGTGCAGGTATGCTGGAACGTGTTCGTAGACAGCTGACTGGGGTAATCTATTCTGGAATTCTAGAACATGTTCTGCTTCCATCTGCCCAAGAAGATATTATTAGATTCCAACTGGATAATCATTCGGTCTACAAGTTGGCCAAAGTTCAAAAGCGGTTGCCTTTTATTGTTTGTTGTTGCATTTAAAAGCAACCGGAGATCAGGTTGCAGTGTTTTTCTTTGTTTTCTAGTTTGCGAGGACAGTAAATAAAAGATTTCACATAGTGAATGATTTATATAACGTAACCTACGTTTGTTGTAAAGGGTACTAATATGAACTAAAAAAAAAAATAATATAAAAAAAAGTATACGTATTTCTGGGATCGAACCTACACTGAGTTTTAAACGGGTCGGAGCCATTTCTACGCTGTTTACTCTTTTCCTGTTTTTAAAGAACTATAGCTGACAGCTCAACTATCGAGGTTTGACTTATTTTTTTAGTGTTTCTGCGCATGTTAGACAAAAACATTTATTTTGACTATTCTCTGGTAGCTATTTTATGTTATAAAGCAATAAACTACGTCTTACCTCGCTGTATAAAAGCAGCTTTTGTAGCATAGTGCACGTGCACGTGTAAACCCAGCTTAAATAACTTCGTGTGCTTCCGTGAGGCCGACGGGATACTTTGAAAGGTTACGGCGCTCAAACATTTTTTGCATGACTGTACATATAAGATATTGTATCCCAACCTAAAATTCGATATCGACATTTTAATGGAAATACACGTTTTGAGAAACCCTGAATCGAAGAAAGTAATATCCGTGTGTGTGTATCTGTGGGCAGCATAGCTCAAAACGAAATGTCGGTTAAATACCAAATTTGGTACCTAAAGTTACCAGTGTTTGGTATATAAGTCCAGTATCTTCTAAGTATGCGACACGAACATTTTCAAGAAAATCCCCTACTCCCAAATATCATTTACATGAAGCATTTAAAAAAAATGAGTGTCATATGTATAAGATATTTTCATGACAAAGGAAATTTATATCTTGGATTTTCTGGGAATTGCTTCTAAACACATCTTCATTTTTGATGGCATTTGTATAACTGTTGTATAGTTAGTACCTAAGCGTAAGAGATAGGAAAACGATTAGGGCACAAAAAATATACAACTCATTAAAACACACACTTGCATTTTTCTGTATAATTAACTGTTTTCGAGATTTTCCGAGTTATTGATTTCAAGCTTTCTCAAAGGGAGACATCTTTATTTTCGTCTCTTTTGTTTACTACTAGCATGCAAAGAGAACTGAATTTCAATTGTTTCACGGACTTTTAAAAAATCTAACTGTGGCTCTAGGCTAGTTAATTCCCTTTCTTACCTTCTACGTATAAAAAAATAATGTAATAAGACCATTTCAGGAAATGTCTATATTAGCATGATGTGGATAAAAGAACAACCTTTATCAAGAAAGTTTGTTTGTGGAACAGTTAAGAAAGTCACGTGAATGGAACACATCAGATGCTTTGTTTAGACAATCTCAAATATTGTAATAGGTACTAATAGCGGTTTAAAGTTTGCGTGATTTTTTAAAGACCCTATACTCTGTTTACTAGTCCCATAACTAGGGCCTTTGTCACTCACTCACAGATAAAAAGAAAATGGTTCTATTCACAGAGCTATTGCTCGACTGACCCGCGTCGCTATTATAGCAGACACCGTTGTTTGCTTTACCCGTTTATTGTGGATTGACTCCAAATTATAAACACAAACAACTCGGACGATGTTGAAGACCTAGAAGTGGTTCATAATAGAAAGCTGCTAAAAAAAATACTTGACCAGCTCATCCCTTCCAGAGTTCCTCGATTTAATTACCACTCACAGGGCAACTTCCTCTGAAAGCCAGCATCCGTTCTGAAGTGGGTTAAAGCGAATAATAGATATTCAGAAGTCTCGCTGACTTTGATGAAGGTTAGAAGCTGTAAGTTTCCAAAGTTTATATTTTGCAGCACACAATTCCACGTAATATTCATTTCCGCTAATAGGTGAATTTGATTTCTCATGATTCTGGTAGATCTTGTTTAACATTATTCACACTTTCACTGAAGTTGGAAAAACTGAATCAAATGCCATTACTTAGATGCGACCACTTATATTTAGCTTTCCATCAAGAGCTTCCGTCACGATTTGCCAATTTATCCCAGTATTTAATTTCTTTTAGTTCTGAGAAATGTCCATCGTCATGACTGTTTCTGTATCATAATGGCTTTAAAGTTATAGAATCATCTGTTGCACACTACCAGATTAAAACGTTAAATCAGTGTTAAGGCTGGTGAACAGAAATATTGGGTGCATACTATGCTAATCTTCGAAATGGATAGTAACATTTATATTTCATTTTTATGTAGTTTAACGTCCTTTAACCTGCTTGGTCATATCGGACGATGAATGAAATTGGTGAAATGATGCTCAAATGACCTCGAAGTCTATGGAACTGAAAGTAACTCGACATTCATCTTCTCAGGATAAGGGAAACCCCCGAAAAATCTTATCCGGGTAACTCACCCTAAGCGAGATTCGAACTCATGACCGTTTGAATGTGAGGTAGACACGCTACCACCACACTACCCAAGTGGGCTAAAAAAATAGTTTTTGATTCGGATGAAAGAAAGGTAAATGATGATGAATGGAAATAAATTCATAGACGGTGAATGGGAACAAGAAATAGGATAAAAATATAACCAATATCGAATAATAAAATGCAGTCCAGATCACAAGAAAATAAAAACAAAACAAAAAGACCTGAATTGTTCCATTCACATAACTTTCTCTACTTCTCTGCAACAAAATATCATCATTCTAATCCAGGAAAAAATTGCAGAAACGGTCTTATTATTTGCTTCTTTGTAAGTAGAAGTGAAATAAGGGAGTGTCATAGGTTAAAGTGATAGTCAAAAGCTGGTTGCTATATGACTGAAGTTCCTTTGTTTGCATGGACTGCAGTTTACAAATTCCTGTATGAGAAAAGTATAACTTTTCTAAAGCTGAAATCAAAAACAAGGAATATCTAAAAAAGATAAACTCCACGAAAAAAATGTACATGGCATAAATTATGTGTTTTAACGTGCTCTACATTTTTTGTGTGGTAAACTTTGTCTATCTCGTGCAGTTTAGCAGTTTGCAAAATTCCGTAAAATTCATGCAGAATAAAGTAACCTTTACAGGCAATTCCCAGAAAATTAAAGTTATACATTTTATTTGTCAGGCAAATAGCTTTAATATACGATATTTTACTTAAAATCGTTAGAGCCATTTTTGTGAAAATCAAACATTTCGAAAACTGTTCCATGTAAAGCTTAGTTGGCAGTGGGGGGATTTTCTTGAAAATCTTCGTGTCGCATCCTTGGAGATACCAAATTTAAATACCAAGTTTCTAAAAAGTATTTTTGGATTCAGGGGGATCCAAAACAGTATTTCCGGTTGATTTTCAATATCAAATTTTAGGGTAGAATGGAATAACTTCTCTGTACATAGTACGCGTAGAGAAAGTAAAAAACCGTCCTGAAGCACTTGGTTTCCTTTAACGTTATGTTGAATCCCCTTATCAGTTGTTTTTCACACCAGCTCGGCTGTTGATGCTTTGGAAAGGTGAGGGTGATCCAGTGGGATAGGGAATCATTTTACCGGAATGGCTGGAAGACACTAAATATACCAGTCATGTATTTGGTTTCACGTCAAAAGTTATAACAGACAAAGCGAGCAAGGTGGCTTAGGCATTCAAGAGATCGTAGGTTCGATTCCCGCGGTCAACTCTCTGACCCATGTTCTTCGGTTTTTTTTTTTTTTTTTTTTTTTTTTTTTTTTTTTTTTTTTTTTTTTTTCTTTTCTTTCTTTCTTTCTGAATCACTAGGTGAATGTTGGGAAGATTTTCTCATTTACTCGAACTTCCTGTCCTTTCATTTCGTCTTCGCTTCATTCAACCGGTGTGTTGGAGAGGACTGCCGTAGTGGGTTCTTTATATGCTTTGGAAATTCAGCTGTCGGAAGGGGGAATCCTTCAGATCTGAGGCGCGGGTTTCTAGCACTCCCCACTTCGAGATGAACTGCTTGGATTATGTTAGGGACCCTCCACGGTGGCTTTTCTCCGAGATCTGGTTTCGGCCGCCCCTTGATAATACTCTCATATATTCCTATTCTCTTAGGGTCTGACTATAATAAGCCTCTGGAACTATACTGACATGCGCACATAATACTAAAGCCCTAAACCAACGAATAAAGGTGGATTTCTAGCTCAGGAGCTAATGGAAGGCTGAGAATATATGACAAAACATGACCTCCTCGTTTAAGCAATCTCCTCTTGATTTGGTCATTTGAAAGAAAAAAAAGGGCATTGACAACAAACCGAAAATAAACTGGAATTTTGTCAACCCCCTGACAAAATATGCATAAGTTGTGTGTTTTAATGAGCTCTATTTTTTTGTGTCGTAAGTTATTACCTATCTTAAAGAGATAGGTAATACCAATTATACAAAATGCCGTAAAATTCATTCAGAGGCTTTCCCAGAAAATCGAAGATATACATTTTATTTGTCATGTAAATATTTTAAATATAAGAGATTTTAATCAAAATTGTTAGAGCCATTTTTGAGAAAATCAACGTTTTCGAAATGTTTTCCATGTAAAGGGTTATTGGACGTGGGGGGATTTTCTTGAATATTTTCATCCTTGGAAGAAACCAAACTTAAAAACCAAGTTTGGTATTTAACAGCCTTTTCGTTTTTGAAGTATGCTGCCCACAGACACACACACATACAGATATTCAGACAGATAGATACATACACACACGGATATTTTTCTGAAAATGCTTTTTTTTATTCAGAGGGTCTCAAAACATGTATTTCCGGTGAAATCTCGCTATCAAATGTTTGGGGGCATTACAATACCTTCTCTATACACTATGTACATAGTACGTGTAGAGAAAGTAATTATGGTTCACAGATGGTGGTGGTGGTGGTGGTAACCCTGGTGTGTCGTTTACGACACCGTAGTCATTATACACCATTAAAAACGCCAGCTCCATAATTACCTTCCACCTGTATATCGCAAGACGGCAAGGAGAGGGCGTTGCCCTCTATAGGAAATTAGAAACAATAAAGCTGACATCTTATCCAACATACGTGACATAATATCTATCTGCAGGATCACACAGTTATTTTTGGAAGCGATTATAAAACTCACGAATGATCACGTTGGTGCATATTAGAGGAGTTATTTTGTAATCATGCACTGGACAATTGAAATTTCACCATTCCAAATGTCCAGAGTAATCCAATTGTAACGAATACATTATATTCTCCCTATTTTTACTTTCTGTGCACGTATTGTGTACATAGTGTGTGGAGAAGGTATTGTACTCCACCCACTTCGATACTGAGATTTCACCGGCAATACATGTTTTGGGTCTCCCTGAATAAAAAAAAAATCTGATGTGTTACATTCACATGACTATCTCTCTGCAACAAATTATTGTTAAAAAGCGTATACTCCTATTTGCTTCATGCTAACCGAAAAAAAAATTAGCAGAAATAGTCTTATTACTTGCTTCCTTGTAAGTAGAAGCGAAATAAGGGAGTAGCATAGGTTTAAGTGATAGTCAAAAATTGGTTGCTATATGACTGAAGTTCCTTTGTTTGTGAGGACAGGAGTTGACAAATTCCTATATGAGAAAAGTATGTTTTTCAAAGCTGAAACCAAAAACAAAGATTACCTCAAAAACTATCAACTCCACGAAAAAAATTTATACAACACGAATTGTGTGTTTTAATGTGCTCTACCTTTTCGGTATGGTAATCTTTTGTCCATTTTTTGGCCATTTTTTTACAAAATCAACATTTTAAAAAAAAAGTTCCATGTAAAGAGTAGTTTGGGGTGGCGGATTTTCTTGAAAATCTTCGTTTCGCATCCTTGGAAGATAACAGACTTAAATACCAAGTTTGGCATTTAACGGTCTTTTAGTTTTTGAGCTATGCTGCCTACAGAAACACACACAGACAGACAGATACACAGACATACACATGGACATTTTTCTAAAAATGCTTTTTTAGGATTCAGGGGGTCTCAAAACATGTATTTCCTATGAAATCTCGGTATCGAATTTTGAGTGCATTACTATACCTTCTCTATACACTATGTACATAATGCGTACAGAGAAAGTAAAAAAGCATTTTTGGAAAAAGGTCCGTGTGTGCGTATGTGTGTGTGTCTGTGGACAGCATAACTCGGAAACAAAATTCTGTTGAATAGCAAACTTGATATGTAAGTTCGGTATCTTCCAAGGATACGACACGGGATTTTCAAGAAAACTATCCCATCCGCAGCTACCCTTTACATGGAAAAATTGTCGAAAATTTTGATTTTCTCAAAAATTGCTCTAACGATTTTAAATAAAATATATATTGAAGCTATTTATCTGCTAAGTAAAATGTATAATTTGAAGTTTCTGGAAATAGCCTCTGAAGACTACTTTATTGTGGATGATTTTACGGAATTTTGCATAACTGCTAAACTGTAAGAAATGGAGAAAAACTTACCACACAAAAATACTGAGCATGTTAAAATACACAATTTATGTTATGTTAATTTTTTTCGTGAAATTTATCGTTTTTGAGATATTCCTTGTTTTTGGTATCAGCTTTAAAAATGTCATACTTTTCTCATGTAGGAATTTGGCAACTCCTGTCCATACAAACAAAGGAAGTTCAGTCACAACGCAACCAGCTTTTGACTAATACTTTACCCTATGGTACTCCCTTATTTCCCTTCTACTTGCATGTAAGCAAGTAATAAGACTATTTCTGTTAATTTTTTTCTCGATTACCATGAAGTAAAAATCTGATGTGTAACACTCACATGACTTTCTCTATATCTCTGTAAATTATTATTGTTAATAAGCTTATCTTTTATTTATTTCATGCTAATCGAGAAAAATTAGCAGAAATAATCTTATTTCTTGCTTTATAGTAAGTAGAACCAAAATAAGGGAGTGTCATAGGTTAAAGTGAAAGCCAAAAACTGGTTGCTATGTGACTGATGTTCCTTTGTTTGTATTGACAGGAGTTGATAAATTCCTGTATGAGAAAAGTGTAAATTTTTCAAAGCTGAAACCAATAAAAAGGAATATCTCAAAAACGATCAACTCCACGAAAAAAATGTATATAACATAAATTGTGTGTTTTAACGTGCTCTACATTTTTTATGGGTAAAGTTTTTGTCCATCTCTTACGGTTTAGTAGTTATGAAAAATTCATCCAGAATAAAGTAGTCTTCAGAGGCTACTCCCAGAAATTTGAGAATATACATTTTATTTATCAGGTAAATAACTTTAATATACGATATTTTAATCAAAATCGTTAGTCATTTTTTAGAAAATCAAAATTTTCGAAAAAAGTTCCATGTAAAGGGTAGTTTGGGGTGGGGGGATTTTTGTCAAAATCTTCGTGTTGCATCCCTGGAAGATACTAAACTTAAATACCTAGTTTGGTATTTTGCCGACTTTTCATTTTTGAGTTATCGTGTTCACAGACACACGGACACACGGACCTTTTTTTGAAAATACCTTTTTTGGATACAGGGGACCCTAAAAAATATATTTCCGGTGACATCTCGGTATCGAATTTTTTGGTGGAGTGCAATATATTCTCTATTCACTATGTACATAGTGAGTATAGAGATAGCAAAAAGAAGCATAAACTTTCTAACAGTAATTTGTTGCAGAGATGTAGAGAAGGTCATGGGAATGAAACACATCGATGCTTGTATCCTAGAATGGAAATTCTAGTGAATTGCTGAAACGTACAACATAATATAGGTGGGTGTGAAGCAATGATATGTTACTTACACATGTCACTCATGCACACACTTTTGTACGGAGTTCTTTACTTGCATCACTCTTTTCAAGCCTCTCTCATGAACGAATCATTTTAGCAGTATGGAGTTCTTCTTGCAAGTACCTTACTAACAACACCCCAGATTCTTGGCTCTTTATTCCCAGCCATCGTGATTTCGCGACACAAGAAACGAACAAAAAACAACCGAGTGTGATGGAACAGGCAATAACATCTCTCGCCCACATTCCGGAGGTTCTGGGTTGAAATCCCATCGGTAGAGCAATCTGGCTAGTTTATCGTGATTTCACTTAGTCACCAATGTAATTGAACATTGAATACCATGACCCAAATTCTACCGTCATCTAAAATAATGGTAAATCTGAAAACACATGGTAGCGACAATCCAAAGATAAACGACGCCATAAAGACAGCAGGATGGAAGTCATCCATTTCAGACCCCTTACGCACCTGTATATGGAACACTGCGTGATCTTCTAAACATAGGCAATGTTACAGATGAAGCACTGAATAAGAAAACTGAAATTGGAAGAGTCTGTTGTATGGACAGGAGTTGACAAATTCCTGTATGAGAAAGTATACGTTTTTTAAAGCTGAAAGAAAATCGAGGACTATCTTTTAGGGTTTAGCAGGTATGCAAAATTCCGTAAAATTCATACAGAATAAAGTAGTCTTCAGAGGCTATTCCCAGAAAATTCAAGATATACATTTTATTTGTGGGTAAACATCTTTAATACGTGCTATTTTAATCAAAATCGTTAGAGCCATTTTTGAGAAAATAAAAAGAAATCGACATTTTTTTCACGTAAAGAGTAGTTTGGGGTGGGAGATTTTTATGAAAATCTTCGTGTCGCATCCTTTTAAGACACCAAACTTAAATACCAGGTTTGGTATTTAATGTTCTTTTCGTTTTTGAGTTCTGCTGCCAACACACACATACACACACACACACACACACATGGCCTCGCCTCTCCCTAGAAGGCCCGGGTTCGATCCCAAGCAACCGCATGTGAGATTTGTGGTGGACAAAGCGGCGCTGGGGCGGGTTTCCTCCGGGTTCTCCGGTTTCCCCCGCCATCGCATTCCACCGATGCTCCATCTTCATTCATGTATCATCAGTGTCACCGCCTGCGGTGCCATAAGTAGTTAAAGTGGGCGTTAAACACTACCAAAAAACACACACACACAGACACTCACACAGACAGACACGCACACACTACACGAACATTTTTCTAAAAATGCTTTTTGTTTTGGATTTGGGGGGACGCAAAGCATGTACTTCCGGCGAAATCTCGGTATCGAATTTTGGGTGCATTACAATATCTGACAAATAATATCTTGAATTTTCTGGAAATAGCCTCTGAAGACTGCTTTATTCTGAATGAATTTTACGGAATTTTGCATAACTGCTAAACCGTAAGAGATGGACAAAAACTTACCATATAAGAAATGTAGAGCACATTAAAACATATAATTAATGTCTGATACACTTTTTTGAGGATTGTTTTTTTTTTAGATATTCTTTGTTTTTGGTTTCAGCTTTAAAAACCATACTTTTCCCATACGGGAATTTCTCAACTCGTGTCCATACAAACAAGGGAACTTCAGTCACATAGCAACCAGCTTTTGACTATCACTTTAAGCTATGGTACTCTCTTATTTCATTTCTACTTACAAGAAAGCAAGAAATAAGATTATTTCTGCTAATTTTTTCTCTATTAGCATGAAGTAAATAGAAGCATAAGCTTTTTTTAACAATAATTTGTAATAGAGATGTAGAGAAAGCCATGTGAATGAATGACATGAGTTTTTTTTTTATGTACTACATATATTTCTAATAAATCAGTCTGTGTGAAACGACTCTGAGAGAAACTTTCTAGACACAAAGAGTCAGAAAAGCATGTAATGTGACACGGAGTTGCTCAGTTGTACGACGAGTGGTTTGCTTCACGAGCACTGTTGTCCCTAACATCTGGAGAGGAATTTCCGAAAGCACTTGAGCGGGGAAAATAATGGCTTCACCCTTCTTCACGCTGGGAACTGTAATTGTCTTACAAGTGCCGAAGTTGTTGATGCATGACTTGTTCTGAGCAACAGGATTTATGAGTGTGTACTTCAGGAGGGCAGGTCCTCACTTAACGATGTTGAGATCATCAAGCTTGTCACTTGGGCATTGTACTATTGATTGTTTCAGTCGTTAAAATCATCTGGATCGTCCAACCAATGTATGTGATCTCCTCAGTGTTGTACCAGATTAATACGCATGCGCACTTCCTTTTACTTCCTTCCTTCCAAGTTGCACTAGACATAAAGATTCGTCTACTCCATGTTGTATTGCATTTTTATTTCTGTACCATGTACAATGCACATAGTAGGTAGATATGGTATTCCATTCCACCCAAAAATTCGATACCGAGATTTCACCGGAAATACACGTTTTGATGATCACTGAATGAACATTGTTTTTTTTTAGAAAAATGCCCATGTCTGTGAGTGTGTGTGAGCAGGATAATTCAAAAACTAAAAGTGTCACAGTATCTCCTAAAGATGAGGCAAGTGATTTTCAGGAAAATTCCCCCTAACCTTTACATGGGAGAGTTGTACTAAGGAAAACAATTTAAGGAGTTAAGTAAAGGACAGTAAGAATATTGTTTATTCTGAGAGTAATGAGGTGATGTAACATTAGGAAGAAGGAAGTCGTATCAGAGCAAGTGTACATATCTTAGGTAAGTGGTTGTTTCCAGTCACTGTCAGCAAAAAGGATACTAATTATGTCAACATGGGGAAAGGTCAGTTCTGCTGGGAGAATGAAAACCAATTATGTGGTTTTTGTTATACACATGGCTTAGGATAAGATCAACCGAAGTATGATTGTTTTAGACAGCTCAGGGTGCAATTTTAGGGTAGTTATAAATAGGCGGCGGTGGTAGCGCAGCTGCTTGCCAAGCGAGTGGAGATTTTTCCTCCGCTAGGAGACCTGGACCGGGGTGCACCCAGCCTCGTGAGGTCTCTTGGAGAGGTAGCGGCTCCCGGTCGTGAAGACCGCATTAACTGGCAGGGGGGTCGAAGCGCTGACCACGTCTCACCCTCCAATACTGCATCCCATTCATGACGTCTGGAGATGGGGGACGCAGCGGCCGGGCGTTAGGCCAGGGCTCTTTGTGAGCTGTGCAATGGAGTTAGTTATAAAGGGGTGGTGGAAATGAGAGATTGAGAGTGTCGGCGATGGAGCATGCGAAAGCTATGCTTGGATAGACATTAATTTTCCTAACCTCTTCTCCCTGGCCAGTGGATCCCTGTCTTTCCCTTCTATCTATATTTTATACTTTTATATTATGTATTCCCCATCATCATCTCTCGTGTAGTAGTTCTCCAACTGAATAAAGTTCTTCTTATCCAAGAAGTTATGGTTAATTCAGAGAAGGACCTCCTGTTCTCCGTGTGATAAACTCAGCTTTACACCAACAACAATACACTGAGTACTGCTACTTCATCACACTCCTGCAAGTGGCAACACCTGCTGATTCTTCACACCGACATCACTGCACCTCAGCAACAGCTTTACTTGGTGCCATTGCGCCCCATTCAACTACAGCACATTGCAAGAAAAGCATTACGGAGTTTAGAACTTTTCGATTTTCTCAAAAAGGACCAACAATTTTGATTACAATACCACCCATATATTAAATATATTTAAATGACAAATTATATGTGTATATTGAAATTTCTTAAATACTTTCTGAAACCCACTTCATTTTACATAGCTGTTGCATAATTGGTAAATAATTTACGAGGATTTACTTGTGTTTGGTTTAAATTTCCCAGTACTTTAAATTTTAGCTAGTAAGAAGTCGACATCCCTGAGTTTTGTCCTCCTGCTCATGAAAATAGAATGGAATTTAAACACCATCAAATAGTAACCACCTCTAAAAGATTTGAATAAAGCTTTAGCTTACTGTAATCCCCTGATTCCCCTTGCAATTATAAGAAAATAATAAACCATCTCTGCTGATGTTAATCTTGATTTGGCATGAAGTGGACAGAAGAACAAGTCCTAGTAAGAATACTTTTCTGCATAATTTGTACAGAAATCCATGCAAATGAAACACATCAATTGTTTACACCATTTCGAGATACAGTTTCTTCAATGTTTTCGCCATGTCACCTACGGAGAAGAAAGATATAAGAATAGTTTTGAAGATAACTTGACTGGTCTATTGTGCAGCATTTCCTCTTTCTCCTCCTACTTCCCCATATTTTGGACCTTCTTTCTAGTTTCTATACCCCCGCCGCTGAATCCTTGCACTTGACAGTTCGGGTGGTTTTGCATTAGGTTGGCTATGCTGCCTTTGCGGCGTTGCCAGAGCAACTAGTAAACATAGTTACAAATGTCTCTCGTGTGTAAAGACGAATATAAATAGTGCAATAGTAAATGAATGCCGATGAATAATGAAACTAATTCGTTATTTTTTATGTAAATTGAAAATAACAGTGAATATATGACGTACGTAGCATTAATTACGTATTTACGACAATATAGAACAAATTAATGCAAAATAGCTAGTTACAACGAGAGAAAGGTATAACGAAGTGATTTTTACCGGTTTAGAATTTTAATGGCTCAATCGCATCCAAGTGTCCGTCGTCATCATTTTCGGATGCATTATCGTCATAATCATCATCGGTACCAAGACATATCATTGGTGGTTCACATTCACTGATGATTCCGTCTAATTCCTGTGTTTCTCGTATTGTTTTGTGCACATGACTCACTTTCTTCTTCCATGAAGCGCGTCCACACCTTTCCGCAAAAGTCTATCACCTCTATAAATGTGAAGGTCTTGTTATGCTCCCTCACGTACAAACAAACACCAACAACACTATCAACAATAACAATAAAAATTACAACGAATAATATGTAGCTTGCACAGAACAGCTCAACGCACGTGTTAGGAGTTAACAAACTGAGCACGTGGTTGGAAATAGCCAGATATTGCAACAGTGCGGCATCTTCATCTGTTTTCTGTCGATGTACCAACTTAACTCCCAACTGTCAAGTGTAAGGATTCAACGGCGGGGGTATAAGTAGCAACGAATTACATCTGTTGTTCCGCACACCAATTTCTGGTTGTTCCTATAGATCGTCTAACCCACAATATATCGTAAGGAGCTTTCTGCTTCACTCGGTTACGTATCTGAGAAAGCATGCATTGCAATTAAAATTTTGATATCAAGATTTGATCAGAAGTATACATTTTACTAATCCAATAAAAACATATACAGGTGTCTGTATGTATGCATGTTTGTGCGTATGTATGTACTAAAATAATTTGGATAAATACAACACTTCATACTTAATGAAGGCAAAACTTTTTTTTTTTTAATTTATTAATGAAAACAGCCCAACGAGCAAAAATCACTTCAAGAGGGTATATACAAATTGAAATGTGATATTGATGAATCACAAGGCATATACAATTACATTACACAGAAAATAAAACAAAAATTAAATAATAACATATAAAAATGTTGGAAACGAAAGTACAACACATGAACACAAATAATCCCTTTCCAAATTATAAACAGTGAAACGAAAAGTGAAAATGATGGAAATAATATAATAATAGTAATAACACATGCTTTATGTGTTTCATAATTCTAGTTTTAATTTAAATTTCTGAAAATTAGAAGTATTTTTCATATTTTCTGGTAATTCATTATAAATTTTAATTTATAATTGGTTTAAGGCTTTTGTTTCTTAAGGTATTTTTCAGAATGATTAAAATAAATATTTAATTTCTGGCGTGTGTTGCTGTATTTCCATCTATATTCTATCATAAGTTTGCTATGAACTGGTTTGTGTTTGGCCTTAAATGTATAAACAATATCATTGAACTAATCATTAATTCTAAAGGTATTATTTTAGATTGTCCATGAAGAATTTTAGAGTTAAATGGCATTTTAACCCTAAAAAATTTACTTTAATAGATATTTTAACTCCTAAAGAGAGTTTTAGGAGTTAAATAATAAACTCTAATATCTTTCTAATAGCCCTGCTATGAAGTATTTTTAATAGTTTCAAATATTGTTTATTTATGTTGACAACAAATAAATATCATAAGCTATACGAGAGTGTATTAGAGAACAGTTCAGTGATAGGAAGCAATAGATTGATAACCGCTCTATAAGCCGAACAAATTTTCCCATAACAGAAGCAAAGCTTTTAAACATATCTTAAATGTGTATTTTACAATTCAAAGTTCCATCTATAGTCAAAACTAAGAAATTTGTATGTTTAATTTTTGCATAATGGAGTTATTGTTAAATACTAACTGATTGGAAGTATTAATAACTGTTTTAGGTTTATGAAATAATATTTAATACTAGAGTCAGTCAATAAGTAGTGTCTCCTATTGTATTGTACAGCGAGATTTCACCGGAAATATATGTTTTGAGACCCCCTGAATAAAAAAAAAAATTAGAAAAAATGTCGATGTGTGTGTGTGTGTCTGTGGGAAGCATAGCTCAAAAACGAAAAGACCGTTAAAAACCAAACTTGGTATTTATGTTTGGCATCCTCCAAAGATGCGACATTAAAATTTTCAGGAAAATCTCCCCTCCCCCAACTTCCCTTTACATGGACAAATTTTCGAACATTTTTATTTTCTTACAAACGGCTCTAATGATTTTGATTAAAATCCCTTATATTTAAGATATTTTCTTACCAATAAAATGCATATCTTGATTTTTCTGAGAATAACCTGTAAATACCTTCTTGTTCTGGATGATTTTTATTGAATTTTGCATAACTGGTTAACCGTAAGACATAGGCAAAAAATTACAACACAAAAAATGTACATCATGATAAAACACACAATTTATGTCATATACATTTTTTCATGGAGTTGGTCGCTTAGGAGATATTCCTTGTTATTGGATTCAGCTTTAAAAAAACTTCCACTTTTCTTATACAGTAATTGGGCAACTCCTGTCCATAGAAACAAAGGAACTTCAATCACACAGCAACCAGCTTTTGACTATCACTTTAACCTGTGGGGATTATTTCGCTTCTATTTACAAGGAGACAAATAATGCGACTATTTCTGCTAATTTTTCTCAATTAGCATGAAGTAAATAGAAGCATAAGTTTTTAAACAATAATTTGTTGCAGAGATGTAGAGAAAGTCATTTGAATGGAACACATCAGAGTTTTTACGGTGTAAATGACACTAAAACAGCAGCTGCTTCTGGAATCATCTATGTCCACTTAGCTAATAAGAATGAAGCATATCGCTCCTTTACCTATAAGACACATAGATTATCAAGGATTGTCGTGCGGTGGTTCCTTTGAAGATCCACAAATAACCTTGCTGCAGTTTTCTCTTTATAAGCTCAGTTTAGTTTGAAAGGAGTAATAGAGGTAATAGCAGGAGCACGTAGTGTCGCCTAGGCATTTCGTAGACACCTGCAAGATTTCGCAACTTTTCATTAAGAACAAAGCTGATATTGTTATGATCACACTTAGAGGCCCCACAAAAATTACGTAAATATATCTATAAATTTTAATACAGGCGTTACACAAACTAACAATTATCAACGCCGGTTTAGCTTGACGGATTCATTCACGGCTGTGGTGGTCCATGGTTCGATTCCTGGATCTGAAATGACGTTTTAAATAACTCTACCCATGTCTTCACCTCTGAGCTCATGTGGAGTATCTCCAAGACCCAACGTCGCTCTCCCTGGTGTAATGGTTACCATGCTAACTTCATATGCCCAAGGTCGCGGATTCAAACCCGGCAGAGGACTTTTTAGGCCGTAAAAAAGCCTTAGCATGGCTTCCTTCGGAAGGGAAGTAATGCCGTTGGTCCCGTGTCGTAGATTTAAGGCACGTAAGAGAACCTCAAGCGTGACAGAGAGGCCTCTGAGCAAAATTAAGCGGTCTTTCACGCCCAGTATAGAACGAGACGTTGAGAACCATAGCAGTTAAAGACGTTCATAAATAAAACTCCATTTCACTGCCAAGACCCAACGTGGTTCGGAGTCCGCGGTTAAAGGTATAGTTGCTCTTATTCCAACACTGCCCTCGTAATTTCCATCACCACCTTCAACACCCTCCCACCTGAAGTAATGTACTCCTCCGACACCGCTCAGTGCAATGAGATTACCCCGATCGTCAACTTTCTTTGGAGAGTATTAGAAACAAATGACAATCATCACAAGTTACTTTGTGACTGTCATTTTGGTAAATATTATTTATTATTCTTATTAATTTAACTACAAACTTTAATATTAAACATACATGCATTATAAATTAAAAATATTTGATATTGTCTAAAATGACATCCTATAGTCGCAAGTGGTTGTTTTTGCAACTGACTCACAATGCCCAACCTTTTGTAACTGGTTCCCGGTATGCGGCCTTGCTCTTCCTTGTGCCTTGGCTGGTCTCAGGTTCAAATCTAGAAGTTTCTGGGAATGCGGGGATTGTAAAGCATGGGTCGGATCCTGGTAAGGACGTTAGCGGAGATCTCAGTGGTGGAATGAGAAGTATGGTATTCAGCTTTCTTTATTTGGTTTACCGATGAACCAATAAATTATACGTTATAGCACAAAGTTTCTCAAAGTCCTGGTTGCAGCGATGAACTGGCTGATACTATTCCCTATGACTGACGTTTGTCACTTCGTGGTCTCGAAACGCCCAAAAGAAACCTCTGGTGTCAATTTTGCGACTTACAAGCATTCGCAATCTCACTACGCCCAACGGATTTACAACACTCTATTATTCCTGAGGTAATTTCGGAATCACAAACAACAGAATTGCGCGCTGCGCGGTAATTAACTGTCCGTCGTTCTTTCGCGACTTGCTAAAATTTAAACTTAAGCCGCAAACTTTGCGCGCGCGTCCCTGTCTCGTCTGGACATAGCGCTACCGTCAAAGTTTTCCAGAAAAGTGCGTGCTGCTCTGATTCTTCCTCCTTTATATACAAATTTGAGATTCATGGCGTTCATGCTTTACATCTGCGGGGTAGGTGGATTTTTCGCGCTATTATTGGCGTCTATTACCGCGTCAGCCTACTCCCATCACACGATTCGTCTGTTTAACTTTGACATGTGGTCATTCTTGTTACTTTGTACGAGTTCATCGGCCTACGTGACTCTAGTTCACCCTGCAGTAACGGGACTTAATTTAACAAAAGATGCTTCCGGTTTCACCCTCAGTAAAATACAAAGGACCGGACGCCTGCCTGTCGACAACATGCGCGATTCTGAGTGACCTTTCTACTTTTTCAGATTCATTCCAGTCAATTCCTAACTTCAATACTTAATAGCTTAAAAGCTAACACAACATCTTCTCAACTTATCTGTATCCCCTTGATTATTTTATTTCCCTGACACATATTTCTACTACTACTCTATCAGCTAATTATTAATTAATTATTCAGAGCTATGTTTCTGTTAGTTTGATGATAAATGTCACACTGAAGTACTACAACAGTAATGCTCTGTATTCCTTACAATGCAAAGTAATCATTAAAACATACATATTTCTGTTATTCTAAAGCAATTCTTTTGGCAATTTTTCAACACAAATCTTGCTCTTACAGAAAAAAAAAATCTGATGTGTTCCATTTACATGACTTTCTCTACATCTCTGCAACAAATTATTGTTGAAAAGCTCATGCTTCTATTTACTTCATGTTAATCGAGAAAAAATTAGTCCTATTACTTGCTTCCTTGTAAGTAGAGGCGAAATAAGGGAGTACTATAGGTTAAAGTGACAGTCAAAAGCTGGTTGCTATGTGACTGAAGTTCTTTGTTTGTATGGACAACAGATGACAAATTCCTGTATGAGAAAAGTATAAGTTTTTCAAAGCTGAAACCAAAAAACAAGGAATATCTCAAACGATCAACTCCACGAAGAAATGTATATGACATAACTTGTATGTTTTATCGTGCTTTACATTTTTTGTGTTTTAAGTTTTTGTCCACTTCTTACGGTTTAGTTGTTATGAAAAATTCTATAAAATTCATCCAGAATAAAGTAGTCTTCAGATACTATTCCCAGAAAATTCAAGATATAAATTTTATTTGTCAGGTAAATATCTTTAATATGCGATATTTTAATCAACATCCTTAGAACCATTTTTGAGAAAATCAAAATTTTCGAAAAAAGTTCCATGTAAAGGGTAGTTCGGGGTGGAGGTATTTTCTTGAAAATCTTCGTGTGGCATCCTTGGAAGATACCAAACCTAAATACCAAGTTTGGTATTCAACGGTCTTTTCGTTTTTGAGCTATACTGTCCACAGACACACACGGATCTTTTTTCAAAAATACTTTTTACTTTCTCTACACGTACTATGTACAGTCATAGAAAAAATAATTGAGAAGCAGTGCTCTTTCTTGCAGTAACCTGTCCCTCTTCGCGATATAACTTTGCCCACTTCCTCGCAGTGGACTGTGGAATATCACAAATGCTACCCGGTCTGGTGGCCGTATAATCCTGTGAAACCAAAGTGAGAAATGCAGAACGTTTATCACACAGAAAGAAACATAATAGCGACAAAGGAATCAAGCTTATCACCGGTAGTTATAAACTTTGACTATTATACATAATATATATCTGCACATTATCTAATACTCAAATTATAACTAATATAGCGGAAGCTCTGTATTAGTATAAATTAAGAATGTGAGATCGAAAATATGATAGAAGAAACAACATAAGTGGGGGAGAAAATAAATCGCTGTTGCAGAGGTTTGAACTTACGTTTGGTAATTCTCAAAGCGCTTGCGTTACCTCTGAGCTAATTTTGTTTGGGTCAAGTAATGTCTGCTGCTACATTTATATATGCGCTGTAATATTAGTTCTTATAATAACTTGATTCCTTTATTGTATTCAGGGTCGATTAGGAATTGATTGCTCTACTTATATGTATAACTACCAATGAGCATAGCATCACGTAGAAACACTTTTGGGTTTGTTTACTAATTGGCTAACGAAGAATGGGTAGCATGGCGCTTTTTGCCGAATTCTTTACCAGGAACCAATACGAATGCGAAACACTGTGAGAGACACAGCCCGTTAATGCGCACGACAGGCGATAACATATATTGCAGACACTGTTAGGTAAGTCTAGCTGCATATTGGAAATAGCGACCAGTGTAAACCTCGCTGCGATACGAAGTGGTACTTTGAAATATTCTGCTCTCAGAGTGTGCCCAACCATTTTTTCCATGACTGTACATAGTGTATAGAGAAGGTATTGTATTGCACCCAAAAATTCGATACCGAGATTTCACCGGAAATTGATGTTTTGGGTTCCCCTGAATCCAAAAAAATCATTTTTGGAAAAAGGTCCGTGTGTCTGTGTGTCTGTTGACAGCATAGCTCAAAAACAAAAATACCGTTAAATACCAAACTTGGTATTTAAGTTTGGTATCTTCCAAGGATGCGACACGAAGATTTTCAAGAAAACCCCCCACCCCCAACTACCCTTTACATGGAACTTTTTTCGAAAATTTTGATTTTCTCAAAAATGGCTCTAACGATTTTGATTAAAATATCGTATAGTATTAAAGATATTTACCTGACAAATAATATGTATATCTTGAATTTTCTGGGAATAGTCTCTGAAGACTACTTTATTCTTTATGAATTTTACGAAATTTTGCATAACTACTAAACCGTAAGAAATGGACAAAAACTTACCACACAAAAAATGTAGGGCACATTAAAACACACTTTATGTTATATATTTTTTTTTCGAGGAGTTGATTGTTTTTGAGATTTTCCTTGTTTTTGGTTTCAGCTTTGAAAAACTTGTACTTTTTTCATACAAGAATTTGTCAACTCGTGTCCATACAAACAAAGGAACTACAGTCACCTAGTAACCAGATTTTGACTTGACTTTATTCTATGATACTCCCATATTTCGCTTCTACTTACAAGGAAGCAAGTAATAAGACCATTTATGCTAATTTTTTTCTCGATTAGCATGAAGTAAGTAGAAGAATAAGCTTATTAACAATAATTTGTTACACAGAAGTAGAGAAAGTCATGTGAATGGAACACATAAAATTTTATGGATTCAGGATTCCAGTGAAATCTCGGTATGGAATTTTTGGGTGCATTACAATACCTTCTCTATACACTATGTGCATAGTAAGTGTAGAGGAAGTAAAAAATAACCTTAATTTATGTGAAAATCAGTGGAATATAAAAGAAGTTAGGGACAATTAATGTTAACTGCTTTATTGCAACGTCATAAAGTGTTCTGCATTATCAACATTTTGTCAGCGAGATCTCTGGAAGGGGAACTAATAGTGGAATTCTGCCTACTGAGATGGTTTGAGGTTAACCTTCACCTCGTGGACTAGACAGCTGTGATGACAGCGGACCAATTAGGAGACGGGATGCAAGGTTCAACCGTCGAAATGTAGACAGCGCCACCTTTCTGTGCATAACGGCTTAAGGCGGTGAAAATGTACAGCAGAACACATGTATATTTCATGACTAGAATGAAGCGAATATGTGCTTACCTGTTATTCACTCGACTGCTCTAGACCTATGCCCTCGTGGTCTGCACACAAAACATGCTTTCAGTGAAGAACCGCTGCAAATGCTAAACATTTTTATAGTGTTATAAATTATTAACTTCACAAATCGCAGGTACAGTTTACTAACTAAGAAGAGAAAAACCACTGGTGCGGTTGATATTGTAAAATTCAGTGCAATACACTAGTTTATTTTTGAACGGTGAAAGTGAATCAATTGGCTTCCATCTTCTCGAAAATTAGTAAAATTATAAACAGGCTGACGATATTCAGAACATAGAACTAAAAGTGAGTTTTGTTGTCTTTGCAATTAAATTGATCATTTCTATTCTGACCACTCGCCTCTCACCTAGATGGCCCGGGTTTGATCCCAAGCTCCCGCATGTGACATTTATGCTGGACAAACCCTGCGCCAGGGGCGGGTTTTCTCCGGATTCTCCGGTTTCCCCCGCCATCACATTCCACCGGGGCTCCATCTTCATGTAGCATCAGTGTCATCGCCTGCGGTGCCAGAGCAGTAAAAGCGGGCGTTAAACACTACCAAAAATCATTCTTATTGTTCTTTTACCTCCACCCTACCTTTGAAACTGAGCCATTCTTTAGTGGCGTGTTTAAGATTGTAGAGAAGAATAAAGAGGAATCACTTACTAAAATTTTGCTAAATGAAACTTAAATTATTAATGAACATGACAGAAACACCTAGGCCCGTTTCTTATTATTGTGGTTAAATTAATAATAATGACAATAATAATGATCATGATGATGGTAATAATAATAATAATAATAATAATAATAATAATAATAATAATAATAATAATGATAATACATATATTGATAACTGACAGCCTGGTGTATGTGTGTTTAATATGTGATATAAAGTTAATTAAAAACCAACTGCTTTCTCGACAAGCATGAATCAAACTAGATCCTGTATCCAAAGAAGAAAAAATCATTTTCACAAAAAGGTCCATGTATGTGTGAATACGATAACTCAGAAATGAAAAGAAGATTTTACCAACTTTTCGTTTTGGGGTTACCGTGTTCACAAACACACGGACACACATGCGCGCGGACCTTTTTCTCAGAATACTTTTTTTGGATACAGGGGACCCTAAAACATATGTTTTCAGTGAAATCTTAGTATCGAATTTTTTGGTGGAGTGCAACACCTTCTCTATACACTGTGTAGATAATACGTGTAGAGAAAGTAATAAGCCAATAAATAGCCTGGAACGCAAATATCTGGTTATAAGCCTGTGAGACCAAGAAACTCAGCCATTTTCAAGTGTAGGCTTTAACGTCGCATAAACATATTACTAATATTTTGGTTAATGCAACAAAGATAAGTAAATAAACAATTCCACAAAGAAACAAATCAACAGTAAAGTGTACGTTATAAACGGTATATCTCAACAAGGTCTAGTTACTTCATGTAGCAAAAATGTGGTTTATTCCATTCACATGACTTTCTCTACATCGTTGTAAAAATTATTGTTAAAAAGCTTATTCTTACATCTACTTCAACATAATCGAGATAAGCATTAGCAGAAATCATCTTAATTACTTCTTCGTTGTAAATAAGGAAATACACAGGCTAAAACGATAGTCAAGTGTGGATAAAATCCATTGCTTTGTAGGACCAGGAGTTTACAACTTTCCGTGTGAGAAAAGTTTAAGTGTTTCACAAATAACAAGGAATATCTCAGCAGTGGTCAATTCAATGAAAAAACGTATATGACATAAATTGTGTGTTTTAACGTGATATACATTTTTTGTGAAGATGTTTTCTTTACCTCTTATGGTTTACCACATATGCAAAATTCAGCAAAATTCATTCGGAATAAAGAGGTATTTAGAGGCAGTTCCTCGAAAATTCAAGATATACATTTTATTTTCCATAAAATATATTTAATGTATGGTATTTTAACCAAAATCTTTAGAGCCATTTTTGAAAAAATCAAAATTTTCGAAATTTTTTCTAAGTAAAGGGTAATTTAGGGTGGGGGGATTTTTCTCAAAATCTTCGTGTCGCGTCCCTGGTGTATACTAAACTTAAATACCAAGTTTAGTACTTTACCGACTTTTCGTTTTTGAGTTATTGTGTTTACAGACACACGGACACACGCACGCTGATCTTTTTCTGAAAATACTTTTTCTGGATACAGGAGACCCTAAAACGTGTATTTTCGGTGAAATCTCGGTATCGAATTTTTGGGTGGAATGTAATACATTCGCTATACACTACGCACATCGTACGTGCAGAGAAAGTAAAAATTGGTTTACTTGAATGGCTTCCCAGTAGCACCAAAGTCAGTGAGGCTTCGTAGAACTCAACCGAAGATTTACAGAATGTTCATGATATTGAGGATGCTAGAACGTTTGCATAAATAGAACTGTAAGGTGCAGTCCATATCGATTATGTAATAATAATAATAATAATAATAATAATAATAATAATAATAATAATAATAATAATAATAATAATAATAATAATAATAATAATAATGACCCTGTTGTGGAATTAATAAACTTGACTAGTAGAAAGCTAATATATTAATATATTAGTTGACATTTTCCGCTGGCTACCAGTGGATGGAAGTTAGTTTTTGTAGTTAAGCGTAATGGGCTACCAGTTACATTTACTGGCTTACAGTAAATATTAGATATATTCACTTTTATTATTTTTTGTCTTAACATACTCCCTGTCGTCTAGTTTTACTTGCTGTAATAAAAGTACTTATTCTTTTTTCATTTGTTGGAAGTAAATTATTATTATTATTATTATTATTATTATTATTATTATTATTATTATTATTATTATTATTATTATTATTATTATTGTATTTTATTTAGTTTGATTGAATACTTTTGTTTTCATTTCGTTATTTTAATTTAATTTGTAAGTTGTATTAGGTTGCGTTATCTGAAAAAATTATGTATATTGTAACTTTTATGAATTGTTTTTTTGGGAAATAAATATAAAGTTTGGATATATGGCCAGGTATAGTAACCAAGGAGCCGGGGTGGGATATGCAGGCTTTATTTATTTAGTAGTCCATACCGAATGACAGTAGACCTTTCTAAATGAAAGAACAATGTTTGAAGAGAAACAGTATCTGCTATGATTAGTCTTGTAGTTCAGTTGTGTGAGTTTCCGGTTTCGATTCTAGCCTGAGCTTGATCAAGTTTTCTTTATCCAAGAACGTTCCATGGAATATTTTATTTGAAGTTATGTGTATGTTCTTTATGATCAATTAATAACTAATTTGTCCATAAACATGAATCGATAATTTCAGGGACACAACCTGAGCACAAATGTGAAGTCACATAATTATATTAGTTTTTGTATATTGGTACAGTAATATCATCATCATCTACAAAGTTAACAAGAAGAAACAAAACCTGTTTTATAGCGTTATGTCGCTTTAAAGCATATTCTATTAATACAATAAATATGCTGAAAGTATACAGGCTGTATAAATATAGTTAATTTATATACAGATATCTTAGGCGTATAAATACGGATATTTTGATAAATATTATTTTAATGTGTGCGATAATTGTTTTATCTCTTCGCCTAAGAGTTTCTCCGCAAACCAGTCACATAATTTACTACCTGACGTATTGTTACTTTCTCTACACGTACTATGTACATAGTGTATAGAGAAGGTATTGTAATGCACCCAAAAATTCGATACCAAGATTTTACCGGAAATATATGTTTTAGGCTCCCCTGTATTCAAAAAAAGCATTTGCATAAAAAGGTCCGTGTGTGTGTATGTGTGTGTGTCCGTCTGTCTGTGAACACGATCACTCAAAAACAAAAAGTGGGTAAAATACCAAACTTGGTATTTAAGTTTTGTATCTTTCAGGGATGCAATACGAAGATTTTGAGAAAAATTTCCACACTCAAAGCTTCCCTTTACATGGAAAAAGTTTCGAAAATTTTGATTTCCTCAAAAATGGCTCTAACAATTTTTATTAAAATACCGTATATTTAAGATATGGTAAATATGATGTACATCTTGAATTTTCTGGAAATAGCCTCTAAAAACCTCTTTATTCTGAATGCATTTTGCGTAACTAGTAAACCATAAGAGATACGCAAAAACTTACTACACAAAAATGTAGATCACGCTAAAACACACAGTTTATCTAATATACGTTTTTTGGTAGAATTTACCTTTTCTGAGATATTTCTTGTTATTTGTTTCAGATGTAAAATACTTAACCTTTTTTCATACACAAATTTGTAAGCTCCTGGCCCTGAATAGAAACGGATTTTATGCACATGACAATCGGCTTTTAAAAAAAATTGAGTATCGTTTTAGCCTAGAGTATTTCTTGTTTACAAGGAAGCAAATAATTAAGACAATTTCTACTAATGTTAGTCTCGATTATTATGAAATAGATAGAATAGTAAAATTTCTAA
This sequence comes from Hymenopus coronatus, assembly GCA_030762935.1. Lineage (NCBI taxonomy): Eukaryota > Metazoa > Arthropoda > Insecta > Mantodea > Hymenopodidae > Hymenopus > Hymenopus coronatus. The sequence continues at coordinate 17,407,001 of CM060885.1, read as the reverse complement.
AAATACTTTTTACAGCTATTTAGAGAAAATCATGTGAAAAGAACACGTCAGATTTCTTATAGGTGGTTTAATTGCACCGCGAAATGAACAACGCCTGTCAGTGTAGACTACCCATGTTGTCTAATGTTTTCACACCTCAATGTGTGACCTGCTGGCCTAGGTAGGGGAGGTTGCATTTAGTCACCAGCTAGACTGTTCCAGTTACTTTTGTTTGGATATATCAAAGCCACATTATGCTAAATGGAACCATAAAATCCAGAAATTTTAAGAAAATGATAAACGATGTATGTGCTTCAAAATCAGCAAAACTTTCAAGACGTGTCCATGCTGATATTGAAAGGCGGATACACAAACTATTATGCGTATTAGTGTAGATATTTGTATTGATAATTGAGGATAGTGTGGTGAACATTACATCAATATTTGCTTCATTTGGACACTTAATAAGAGTAGTATATTTTTAGGTTAGTTGGTACCTCCAAGTAGGCGTGGTGCACATAAACTATACGTATTTATTTTCCCCAAGAGCGTGTGGCTAAAGATGGCGTAACGTTTAGTGCCCAGACCATGATATAACAAATGTATCGGAACTGAGTTTGATGCTTTCTCTAAGATAAATGACCTCATACTACCTCGGCCAGCAGCTCACACATTGAGGTGAAAACTAGAAACAATTGGGTAGTCTACACACAAGTGTTGTTCATTTTGCGGCGCAATTAAACCATATATAAAAAAAATGTGTGTTCCATTCACATGACGTTCTCTATATCGCTGTAACAAATTATTGTTAAATAGCATATTATTCTATTTAATTGAGATACAAATTAGCAGAAATTGTCTTAATTACTTGCTTCCTTACAAGTAGAAGGAACATAAGGGAATACAGTAGGCTAAAACGATAGTCAAATGTTTTAAAAACTGGTTGTCATGTGGATGAAATCCGTTTCTATTCAGGGCCAGGAGTTTACAACTTTTCGTATCAAAAAAATTAAGTATTTTGTATCTGAAACAAATAACAAGAAATATCTCAGAAATGTTCAATTTCTCGAGAAAGACGTATGTGACATAATTTGTGTGTTTTAACGCGATCTACATTTTTTGTGTAGTAAGTTTTTGTCTATCTCTTATGGTTTACCAGTTACGCAAAATTCAGCAAAATTCATTCCGAATAAAGAGGTCTTTAGAGGTTATTCCTTCTCTATACGCTATGTACATAGTACGTGTAGAGAAAGTAAAAATGAGTAAGCGGTTTAGCTGCCTATGCTAATTTGCAGTGACGTATGTACGCGCTACCGTACCCCGTTATATTCGACGCGGTGGTAAGAAGATTTAATGCAGTTCTGTGTGTGTATGTGCGCGTGCCTCGGAGGAAGTGAGACGTTGTGGAGCAAGAAATGGAGGAAGGCGTCGCGATGGAGCACTCTGTCAACACGCGCTCCTGATAGTTTCAAAATTAAATTACCTCAGCAGCGCTAACACCACCGCAAAGTACTGGTTCAGCTCCTCGAGCATACCGAGGCAACGGAAATTGTACTGAAGAGAATAGAACTGCAGTCTCCGTCCGGATTGACAGCTAACGTCTATCGCGAGATGTTTAATGTTACAATGTGTCTTCGCATATCTGCAGTATTTCCAAACTCCTGACAAATTTGTAAATGTGTCCTTATAAAACAGCTATTTATGCAACGATCTTATAATGGTAGTTATTATGATACGAGTGAGAGGTAAGTTTCGACGCCTCCTGATATAATGTTGTTAACAATTTACTTCCACAGAAATAAAATGTGTTCCATTCACATGACTTTCTGTACATCTCTGCAATAAACTATTGTAAAAAAAGCTAATGCTTCCATTTACTTCATGCTAATCCAGAAAAAAATAGCAGAAATGGTCTTAATACTTGTTTCCTTGTAAGTGGAAGCGAAATAAGGGAATACCATAGGTTAAAGTGATAATCAAAAGCTGGTTGCTATGTGACTGAAGTTCCTTTATTTGTATGGACAAGAGTTGACAAATTTCTTTACCAGAAAAATATAAGTTTTTTAAAGGTGAAACCTAAAAACAGGGAATATCTCAAAAACGATCACCTCCACGGAAAAATGTATACAACATACATCGTGTGATTTAAGGTGCTCTACATTGCTTGTGTGGTCAGTTTTTGTCCATCTCTTATACTTAAGCAATTAGGCAAAATTCCGTAAAATTCATCAAATCTTCAGAGGGTATTCCCAGAAAATTCAAGATATACACTTTGTCTGGTAAATATTTTTAATCTTTTAATCAAAATCGTTAGAGCCATTTTTGAGAAAATCAACAATTTCAACAACAAAAAATCGCATGTAAAGAGTAGTTTGAGTTGGGGGGATTTTTCTCAAAATCTTCGTGTCGCATCCCTGGACAATACCAAGTTTGTTATTTTACCCACTTTACGTTTTTGAGTTATCGTGTTCACAGACACACGCACAGACCTTTTTCTGAAAATACTTTTTTTGGGAAACAGGGGACCCTAAAACATATATTTCCGGTGAAATCTCGATATCGCATTTTCAGGTGGAGTGCAATACCTTCTCTATGCACTATGTGCATGGTGGTGAAGAGAAGGTAAAAAGATCTACGAAAAGTTATGCGATAAATTCATGGCATGGAGAATGACAAAAACCAACTTCATTCATGGAAAATGTCCTTATAGATTACTTTGAAGAAATGAAAAAACAATGAAATCCCAAAATTTGTGGACAAATTATTCAGCATTGAAAACTGCTCTAAATTTGAAACATAGAATTGATATATCCCAATATAAGTTGTATTTCCCATTTGATAAAAGTATAAGTAGTGCAACATTCAAACCAATACCCAAATATCTGGGGGGAAAAATTAACGAGACCTGTATATTTTTGCAGTACACTTTTGAATATGTCTTATTGTTTATCAACTATGCAAAACTCATCCATATGAAGTGCGCTTGATATACTATTTCCAGAAAATTCAAGATATACATTTTTGTTTTGTTGAGTAAATAGTTCTGATGTATGATATTTTACACAAAATCTTAGAGCCACTTTTAAGAAATCGAAAATTTCAAAAAACACTTGCATATAAATGGTAGTTTAAGATGAGGATATTTGCCTGTAAATCTTTGTGTCGCATCCTTGGAAGATACTAAACCTAAATACCAAGTTTGCGTACAACCGACTTTTCGTTTTTAAATTTTCTGCTCACTTACACAAGACCTTTTTCTAAAAATCTGATGTGTTCCATTCGCATGGCTTTCTCTAAATCTTTGTAACAAATTGTTATCTATTAAAAAGCTTATTCTCCTGTCTACTCCATGCTAATCGAAATAAAGAGTAGCCGAAATTCTTTCTTGTAAGTAGAAGCGAAATAAGTAGAAGCTTTGCATTGCCAGGAGTTGACAAATTCCTATATGTGAAAAGTTTTAAGTATTTTAAAACTGAGACTAATAACAAGGAATATCTCAAAATTGTCAACTCAAAAAAAAATGAATATATATATATATGACATAAATTGTGTGTTTCAAGGAGATCTATATATTTTGTGTAATAAGTTTTTGACTATATCTTACTAGTCATACAAAAGCCAGCAGAACTCACCCAGAATAAAGGGGTCTTCAGAGGCTATTCCCAGGAATATTCAGGATATACATTTTATTTGTCAGGTAAATATCTTTACGGTATTATAATTCAAATCGTTAGAACCATTTTTTGAGAAAATCTTAAATTTCGAAAATTTGTCCGTGTAAAGGGTTGTTTGGGATGATGGAATTTTCCTCAACATTCTTGGAAGATACTAAACTTATATACACATTTTGGTACTTTACTAGCTTTTCTTTTTGTTATCGTGTCCACAGACACCTAGACACACGGACACACGGACACACGGTCCTTTTTAAAAAAAAAAAAAAAAGATGTTTTACTTTTTTGGATACAGGGGATCCTAAAACATCTATTTCCGGTAAAATATCACTATAGAATTTTGATAGGAAAACAATAACCTCTCTATACGCTATGTGCATAGTACGTTTAGAGAAAGGAAAAAATGCATTTTATGGATAATGAGGTAACCAAAACACGTATTTTTGATGAATCGGTATCGAATACTTTGGTGGAATGTAATAACTACTGTGCACATTTTACGTGGTACCGAGTGTACTTAATTAATGTAAAATGAAAAATCCCTTGAACTGCAAAGACTTCCTATGAAATAAAGAGAGCTTATTATTACTAATTGGTGAGCTACTATACATTGTTTATTTAGTAATATTGGTTTGATTGTTTACCCAAAATTCAAATTGAATTAGTTATCATTATCTATTAATATGCTATAAAGAAGGATTTGGGCGGTAACGAGACATTAGATTTACTTTTAGCAGCCTCAAAGAATGAGTGATTACGTTAGCGTAAAGCACGGAACTTCCTTACTCTATTTAATCCGCGCTAAAACGGATCCACGAGACCAGTGCGCCGCGGTACAACACAGTAGTAGTGCGCGGAAAAATGTAATCCCATGCAAACAATTTAAATTACAAAATAACTTTATTCTTAAATGATAAAATATTGTACACAACTATGTAAGAACTAAATTGACCCAATTTAAACCGTTAAACAGAGCTACAGGTCTTAACCTGCTAATTGTACGAGTCATCTGATTTCCGCAACATTGTTTACACAGAACGGTTGCTTATTGTTGCTCGTCGAGTTGCATACATCATAAGGCTAGTAAAACCATTGAATAGTGATGAAAAACTTATACTGTTGAATGTATATTACTAGTTTTGTGTGAAATATCCAACATTCCCGTGAAGGAATGGTGAAAGTAACATCGGAGTTCACCAAGTGTTTCGGCTACAAATATAAACAGTGCTCACAAAGAAAAATCTTGAACGTAAAAGGTGGTTACACACGGAAAAAAAGAAAGTGTGTGACATATGCAATGTAAGAATATGACGACTTTGCGAAAAATGCAATTCGCGTAGTAGTGCGCAATTTCTTTTTTAAAAAACTGATGTGTTCCATTCACATGACTTCCTACATCTCTACAAAAATTATTGTTAAAAAGCTACGCTTATTTCTACTTCATGCTAGTTGAGAAAAAATTAGCAGAAATAGTCTTATTACTTGCTTCCTCGTAAGTAGAAGTGAAATATGGGAGTACCATAGGTTAAAGTGATAGTCAAAAGCTGGTTGCTATGTGACTGAAGTTCCTTTGTTTCTATGGTCAGGAGTTGACAAATTCCTGTATGAGAAAAGTATAAGTTTTTCAAATCTGAAACCAAAAACAAGGAATATCTTAGAAACGATCAACTCCACGAAAAAAAATTTATATAACATAAATTGTGTCTTTTAATGTGCTCACATTTTCTGTGTGGTAAGTTGTCCATCTCTTACGGTTTAGCAGTTAAGCAAAATTCCGTAAAATTCATCTAGAATAAAGTAGCCTTCATCTAGAAAATTCAAGATACCCAAACACATGGACATTTTTCTAAAAATGTATTTTTTCGATTCAGGGGGTCTTAAAACATACATTTCGGGTGAAATCTCGATACCGAATTTTTGGGTGCATTACAATACCTTCTCCATACACTATGTACTCAGTACGTTTAGAGAAAGCAAAAAAAGCTCAGACGACGATTCTGAATTGGAGGGAATAGAGACCGAATAAATGTAAGTTATCGCTTACGTGTTATTTATTTTTTCGCTCGTGTGTTTTAAAGTTATTACATGTGTATCCTGTAATGTTATTATGACTATCGGTATAATCACCATTATACCTATCAGAATATTTTAATCACCGTTTAAGTTTTCGGAATAAGGGTTCTGTCCGTTCTACATTACAATATGCCGCCGCGTGGTCGTGAAAATATTACAGCGAATGGCGGAAGACTACATTAAAACGGTGCACTGGTCGCCTGAGTTTTGTTTTGGTGAGGACCAACTTAAAGGCTGAATAGGCTTTAGAAGCACAGAAAAATGCTCGGCCATGCAAACACTATGTTTAATTAAAGTAATACGGAAAGTATAAGGGCGTGCTGAAAAGAAATATGTATGATTTTTTTCCGGTAGCACCCTTAAAACATTTGGAATAAAATAAACTAATTGCCATTCTACATCTTTACTCTTCATGTCTACATATTTATTTCTCAACATAATCACGAACACATTTCTCTCAACGAGAGACCAGTTTGTGTATACCGTCTCTGTAGAATGTTTGACGGAGCCATATCCTCACCTCTGCTTGCACCGCTTCACCAGTACCAAAGTGAACACCTCGAATGTGTTCTTTAAGTCTAGGAGACAGATAAAAATCTGATGCGGCCAAGTCGGGACTGTACGGAGGATGACCATGTTGAGGGAGCTATATCCTCACCTCTGCTTGCACCGCTTCATCAGTACCAAAGTGAACACCTCGAAGGTGTTCTTTAAGTCTAGGAGACAGATAAAAATCGGGACTGTACGGAGGATGATCGATGACAGCGAACCCAAGGCGTTCGATTCTTGCAGATGTTGCAGCGACGCACATTACTGATATTGATGCACTCGTCGTCTTACATCTTTCATTCTTCTATGCATTTCAATTAGAGGCACGTTTTGTGCCGTTAGAAAGTCGATTACAGCTCTCAGTTTCTGACGTAGCGACATAGTCGCGTTGCACACCGCCATGTTTCACGCTATAAATCGGGCCATCTAGCTCCAGAGGGTTACAACTCGTGTTAGTGAAGCGGGAAGGATGACCAAGTAATATGCATGGCATGTGTTACATCCACCGATATTGCAAACAGAATAAAACATTTGGAGACATTACTTTTTGGCTCGAGCTCGTAAAATGTAAATACGAATCTAATAGCATTTCATCATCTGTGGCCTATGATTGTTTCAGTTAAAGACATTGAAGCGCTTAAGATCGGTTTGAAGACTAACAGTAATTGGTTGGCGGATTCAGAATACAGATAAAGCTATTTGTGCCTGAGGGCTTGAATGAAACTATTTTCTAACTTTGTCATGTTTGATTTAATGGCTATCGACTTTTGTTCGTGCGTTTATATGTATATAAATAACCTTTGACACAGTTATTTTTGTAGACCAAGATACATTTAGACTGTTGTGCCTGCGCCAATGCTTGATACATTTATAATGAAATGAATAATACAGAACGAGTGAGAGTATGAGGGAGAAAGAACAGAAACACGCACACGTTTCAGATGTAGGTCATCGTTTCTACTGAATGAAATCGAAACCAGATTTTTGTTTTAAGAAAAATTGGTAGTTGCCAGGTGATATTTTTAAAAAAAAATGCATGTGTTCCATTCACATGACTTTCTCTACATCCCTGCAACAAATTATTGTTAAAAAGCTAATGCTTCTTGAGTATTAAGAAAGTAAAAAATGTTGTGATTTTCAAAGGAAAACATTGTCACTTGAAATGTAGGAAATATTGAAACTGAATAGCAAAACTGGTTTAAAAATCTGATGTGTTCCATTCATATGATTTGATCTGTTCTGCAAAAAACTGTTCTTGGACTTATTAGAAATGGACTTATTATACCAAGTTTCTTATAAGTAGAAAGGAAATAGGGAATACACCAGTCAAATACTTTAAATGCTGTCGCATTGACACTGAAATTCGGTTGTCTTTCCATGGTCAGGAGCAAAAGAGAGAGAGAGAGACATCGTTTGAGAAAAGTGTAAGTAATTTAAAACTGAAACCAATAACAGGGGATATCTAGGAAATGGCGAAGTCTTAAAACAGGGGGAAAAAAGACGTAAATGACATAAATTGCATATTTTAAGGAAATCCACATCTTTGTGGAACAACGTGCTGTCTCTACGGTTCACCAAAGGTCACTTCGTATGAAGCGGAGTCTTTGCAAGTAACTCAAGATGTAGATTTTATTTCCCAGTGTATGCATTTAATACGTATATGCATTTTAGTTAAAACCATTATAGTCATTTTTGAAAAAATTGAACATTTCGAAAATGTTGTAAAGGATAGTTTGGGGTGGGGTGTTTTCCTGAAAATCTTCGCATCGCATCCTTGAAAATATCTACTGAACTACCAAGTTTGGAATTTAAAATAGTTTCCGTTTTTGAGCTATCCTGTCCACAAACACACACACACACACACACTCACACATACACGAATCTTTTTATAAAACTGCTTCTTTTGGATACAGGGCTCTAAAACGTGTATTTACAGTGAAATTTAGGTATTGAAGATTTGGTTGAAATGCCATACCTATATTAGTTTAGATAACGTGGAGACTAACTGGGGTTTTTCGACCTCCTTACGTTCAGCCTAAAAGGCTTATCCTCCTGGCCTATTGAAATTGGTCTCTAACCATATGCAATGTGCGAGGCAGAGAAAGTAAAAATAAAATAAAAATACAACATTTTTTATCATGTAAAACTACTATTAATTATTACTAGGTATGTAATTAGTTGAAACACCGAGAGAAATCTTGAGATATTATCTCAAATAGTTAATTACCTGTTTAAACAAGTGCATTTCCTTACTGCTAATTACTTTATACCGTAGAAAATACTATTCTTCAAGGGTACTGGGTACCGAATTTTCGAATTCCACATATTTCAATCAATTTATTTAGAATTTGTCACGGATGTTTGTAGTAGAAGTACATTAATTCTCAATCTTTGCTAGAAAATAATGATGAAAATGAAACTCGAGACACGTGGGAAATGCTCCTTATAAAAATTATGATAATTTAAAATCATGAAATTCTTTGTATCATTTACTGAATGTAGCTCTTTGTAATTTCTCTCAAAAAATTAATTATACAATAATTTTAGCTATCATTGTTAAATTACTAAAGTCCTAAACCCAAAACTATGCTTTAGGAACATTTTAAATCGCTTTATTTAGGCTTAAAGTTTGGACTAAGATTAATGGAACTATATTCAAAAACACTTTATGTGAAAAGCAATTAAAGGAAGAAAGAAAAAAATCTGATGTGTTACACTCGCATGACTTTCTCTAGCTACTCTACAAACTTCTACAAAATATTCTTCTTCTTTCCACACAATGTTAATCGAGATAAAACACTAGCAGAATGTTTTTATTACTTAGTTTCTTATACGCAGAAGGGAACTAAAGGAATGCGCTATGCTAAAGTGATAGTCAAATGTTTTAAGTTATCATTATGCGATTGTCAATACAAATCGCTTCTTTGCTTGGCCAGGAGTAGAAAAAAAAAGTATAAGTACCTTACATTGAAACCAAAGGAATATCTTGGAAACGTAAATGACATAAATTGTGTGTTTGACGAGATCTACATTTTTTGTGTAGCAAGCTTTTGTCTATCTCCTACGGTTTAGCAGTTAATCATAATTGGCAAGAATTCATCCAGAATAAAGAGAATTCATCCAGAATATTCCCAGAAAATTGAAGATGTTCATTTTATTTGAAATGTAAATATCTTTAATATACGGGATTTTAATCAAAATCGTTAGAGCCATTTTTGAGAATATCAACATTTTCGAAAACTTTTCCATATAAAGGCTAGTTTGTGGTGGGGGGATTTTCTTGAAAATCTTCGTGTCACATTCTTGGAAGATACCAAACCTAAATACCAAGTTTGGTATTTAACAGCCATTTCGTTTTTGAGCTCTGCTGCCCACAGGCACAAACACATACACACACAGACACTCACACAGACATTTTTCTAAAAATGATTTTTTGAATTCAGGGGGTCTCAAAACAAGTAATTTCAGTGAATTCTCGGTATCAAATTTTTGGATGCAATACAATACCTTCTCTATACACTATATACATTGTAGGTATGGAGAAAGTGAAAATAACGTATATGAAATGCTGCACTTTGGCAATTAAAAAAACTACAATAGTTCTACATAGTTCGGATTAATTGTTTTTTCACAAAAGCCGTGTGTAGGACAGGAGTTGGATAGATAGAGTCAGACTGAAAAATTTAATGCCATAGCCGGGATTTGAGTCATTGATCTCCCGGTCTCTAGCAAGTTGCTCTACCAGTGAGGTACCATGGCAACATGCCGGCATAGCACTGCATTTCTCAACTGACTCGCATGTTTCCCGGTAAACCACAAAGTTATCTCAAATTATTTTGAGATGACAACCCCAATGGCGACTTACAATGTTGTAAATAGTTAACTCCCAGGATTCATAGTATAATCAACTATTTTTTTTAATTTATTTATTTTATGTCGCTTTAACTTGCAAAGTACTCATATCGCGACAACATGTTTTAATGGTACCATTTACAAACAATTGACTTTCATTATACATATTTGTCAGTTTTAAGTATTTAAGAAGTATTTTGCTGTGTGATGAATTGTTGAGTGCTTCTTGGATGTCTGGTAGTTTGCATTGTGCTCGCTGCTGTTGATACTGAGGACACTCTGAGAGTAAGTGGCGTACAGTGATGGTAGTGTGACAAATGTTGCCATTCAGGTTGGGCCGTTTTATTCAGTAGATGGGAATGGGTTAACTTGGTGTGTCCGATACGTAGCCTGGTGATGACAGCTTGATCTTTCCGTCTCAGTTTCTGCACTGGATATAATGTTCTGGAGTTCTGTTTAATTTCGTGTAATTTGCTAGCAGGTGATTGTGCCAATGTTGTTTGCCAGAGGTTGTAACATTTTCTGGATGCATATTTTGCAACATCTTTGTGGGGTAAAGGCGTCTCTTCATGTATTGGGAGTCTTGTGGCTTCCTTTGCATGCAGAGTCTGCCTGCTCATTACCTAAAATGCTCTGATGTGAGGGTATCCATATTAGAGCTATTTTCCTTCCTTGTTTCATTAGAAGTGTAGATACTTTTTGGATTTCTTGGACTAATGTATTTGTAGAGAACAGATCTTGTAGCGCCTGTATGCTGGATTTAGAATCAGTGTGTATTAGGTAAGCTTCAGTTTTGTTTGTCTCGAATAAGTACAGTAATGCTTTCTTAATGGCATATAACTCACAACTAAATATAGAGTAAAATATGGTAATGTGTACAGTATAGTGTGATCAGGATAAACCACAGCACAACCACACCCGTTTTCAGGTTACGATCCATCGGTATATATGTGAATATAATTTGGGTATTGCTGCCATTGTTCTTTCAGTAGTTGCTGGTATATCAGTTTATTTGTTTGGCTTTTAACAAGGTGGGATATTTCCATATTACTTTCAGGAAGTGTAATTCTCCAAGGAGGGATGCCTGTGGTTTGATTAATTGTGGCAATGTTACAAAATGGTAAATGTATTTCTTGAAAGTACTGTTTCTGTCTTAGTGCAAAAGGCATTGTATTTTTCTTCTGTAAATGTTCTTTCGGAAATATACAGGTTTTCATTTTTGAACTAGGCGAGGCTGCTATATTAAGTGCATAAGACGTACTCAGCTGTTTTCTTCGTATACTAAGGGGTGGTTCATTTACCTCTATTTGTAAACATGCACTCGGGCTAGTTCGATATGCTCCTAAAATAATTCGGAGTGCTGATGTCTGAATTGTGTTGAGTTTATTTAATACAGATGACTTTGCCGAATTAAATATTATACTGCCGTAATCCAGTTTAGATCGAATAATGCTTCTGTAAGTATTTAGTAAGATTTTAAAATCTGCTCCCCAGTTCTTTGCTGCAAGTGTTTTCAAGATCGCTATTCGTATTATGCAATTTTGTTTGAGGGCAGTTATTTGAGGAGCCCATGTTAACTTCTGCTTGAATATAACGCCCAAAACCTTTATTGTTTTTACTACTGTTAAAATGTTACCACTTAAGTAAATTTTTGGCTGAAAATTGAGTTTCGTTTGCTTTGAAAATAATATACATTTACTTTTAGAAGTTGAGAATTTAAATCCGGTTTCCTTGGTCCAATGCTGTAGTTCTTGTTTACTGGACTGAATAATAGCTTGTGTAGTTAATATATTTTTACCTTTGCAAAGTATAGTGAGATCATCTGCGAACAGACAACATTTAGCTGGTGCTTTTACATGGCAGGTAATGCTATTAATTGCCATCAGGAAGAGAGTAACGCTGATAGCAGAACCTTGAGGGACTCCATTCTCTGTTTTTACTATTTTTGATATTATATTATTAACTCGCACTTGTATTGTTCGCGTCTTTAAAAGGTTGTGGATAAAATGAATCATGTTTCCTGTGATGCCGTGTTCTGCTAGTGTTTTTATAACGCCCGTTCGCCATATCATGTCATAGGCTTTATGAATGTCTAAGCTAACAGCCAGTAGATGCTGCCTGTTATGGAATGCGTCTGATATTTCCGTTTCTATTGTGATCAAGGTGTCATTTGTCGAGTGAAATTGCCTGAAACCACTTTGCTCAGTCCTGAAGAATTTTTGTTGTTCAAGGATCCACCTTAGGCGTTTGTTTATTATTTTTTCAAGCAGTTTACACATTGTACAGATTAAAGCAATCGGTCGGTAGTTTTCTGGTTTACTTCTGTCAGTATCGGGTTTGTGGATTGGTATTACTATAGAATTTCACCACTGGTCTGGGAATACTTGTTCACACCAAATATAACTGTATATTTCGCATAGATATAATATTACATCAGATGAAAGTTGTTTTAAGAATTCGTATGGAATATTATCTGGCCCAGGGCTATTGTTTTTGCAGTATTTTAATGTTTCTTGTACTTCTTTTAGAGAAATTTTGTCGTTATATCTATGTTTTGTATGGTAATCTATTTTGTTAAAATCTAAGCTAGGAACGCTGTTTCTGAATGTTATGAATTTCTGTTCGTAGTTGCTGTCACTTGATATTTGTGAAAAAGTGTCAGCTAGTGAATCTGCGATGGCTCGGGACTCGGTTAAAATGGTGCTACCTTGACATAACGCTGTTATTTCGTTATTCTTATAAACGCCTCTAATCTTTCTTATGCGCTCCCATGTAATCTGTTGTGGTGTTTGGTGAGTCATGTACGACACATATGTTAACCATGACGTTTTTTTTGCTCTCTTTAATAATCTTCCTAGCTGTTGCCCTAAGTCGCTGAAATACTAATTTATTTTCTAAGGTGGGTCGTCTTTTATATTGATAGAAAGCCTTATTTTTGTTTTTAATTGCTAGTTTGCAGGTGTTATTCCACCAAGGAACAGATTTCTTGTCATATTGTATTGCGGTTCTGGTGACATTATTTTCTTCAGAGTTGATTATTAATAAAGTGAAATCATTAATGATGCTATTAATAGAAGTGGTATGAAACTGATTTGCAGGTATAAGTGTAGTTATATGATCATCGATAGTTTCTCTAAAAGCTGTCCAGTTAGCGTGTTTCAAGTTCCATTTGTTTTATGTGAATTTTTAAGGCTTCCTGTTGCAATTTCAATTAGAATTGCGAAGTGATCGCTTCCAGATGGAGCGTCACTAACTGACCAATTAATTATTGGAGCTATATCTGGAGAGCATATACAGAGATCAATGCTGCTGAAGGTGTTATGGGATATACTGTAATGTGTAGGCTTCTTCGAATTTAGCAGTACTATATCTTCTGTTTCTAAGAAAGATTCAATAATTTCCCCCCTTGAGTCGGTATTCCGGCATCCCCATAAGCTACTGTGGGCGTTAAAGTCGCCTAACAAAATATAAGGCTTAGGTAATTGAACGGTTAATTCCTTCAAATGTTGGAGGTCAATGGGTTGGCTGTTTGGTAAGTACATATTACAAATACATATTGTAATACATAGTAAAATGGTAACTGCTACTGCTACGAATTTTGTTGTAATTGGTACTTCTTTGCTAACTATATTGTTCCAAACGTAGGTAGCCACCCCTCCACTAGCACGGAGAGGAGTGTTTCGGTTCTTATTGTATACAGAATATTGTCTTATATTTATTGCAGAATTATTTTTAAAATTTGTTTCCTGCAAGCAGACTATTCTAGGGTGGTGTATAGAAATTAACTTCTGTAGAAATTCATACTGGGTTTTAAATCCATTTAGATTCCACTGAAGTAAAATAGATCCGATAAATTTAGAAAACAATTTGAATTTGAGTGATGCCTATTGAATCATGTTGGTTTAGTGCTATGTTCTATATTAGACTTAGTGACTAAATTCTGGTGGTTCTGTTCTTAATTGATTTATTCTTATAGTGGGGCTGAAGCTTTCTAAGCATTTCAGCAAGGCCCTGAATGTTGTCTGTATGTGTATACGCTACTTTCAGTATATTAGATGTGCCTACTGAATTTTCATACAAGCTTTTAAGTTGTATATACGTAGTTTAGTGGAAAGTCGGATGGAGATTCCTCTAGCAGATGCTTAACTGGCTCCATTTGCTCGTCTAAGGTGTAAGATGGCTCTTTTTTGCTGGAGGATTTTTCTTTTTGCAATCATTAGAGATTACAGGAGCTTCATCCTCAGTATTGTAAGCTGAGGTTTCAGAGTGATTATCCTCAGACACTGCACAAGTACTGCTGGAGGATTCACTTGGAACTGGTCTTTTATTCCCTGTTGGTTTGCTTTTAGATGGAGTTTGTGTGTTTGTTTACATGGTGACCTGTGAATTGGTTTCAACTTCGTTTTCATTTTGTTCATTAATGTTTTCCTGTATTGCATTTCCTAGGGGGGCGTTTATTTGGTTGTCTTCATTGCCTTTTACTACATCACTTAGCAGTCTAGAGGTATGGTGGGGCTGCAATTTTAGTGTTGAAGTTCGCCGTGGGCAGTTCTGTTTCATGTGACTTGTATCTCCACACACGAAACAGCTCTGCGGCTGACCAGGGTATGTTACTACTGCTGTACTATAAGCCATTTGAATTGCAACAGGGAGGCCCATGCGTACTGCTTTAATGCCATTGTTTACACCTGGAAGCATCTGTTGTGTGCTCCAAGTTTCATTTCTCACATCCTGTATATTGCCGTATTTACTAAGAGCTGATCTTACAACTGAATTAGGGATTTCAGGAGGAACATCGAATACACGTACTGTTACTATTCGTGCATCTGCTGCTTCTATTCCCACTTTAGTTATTTCCCCTGAATCATATAAAAGTTCTGATTCCCCCCGATGCTTATCAAGTAATGTATTATATAATACTGGTGTGTTTACCTTCAAATATATGGCTCGTTCCCTGGTATGAAGCTGCAATGTGTGTACTTGATCTGCTTTGATTTCCATTTCCTTTACGATCCATTGATGTATTTCCTGTACCAATGGTCTTGGTGCCGTTTGTAGAAACTGGATTTTAATGGTGTTAATTCTTCTGTAGTTTTCCATCTTCGTTTCTTGTGTTCGTTATTTGACCAACAATGTAGGCTTCTAACCTCTACTCACAGGCTAATTAAATTTAAAGTTATTTACACTGTTTAGCACGAAATAACATATGAATAATTATCAGATGAACTAAATATATGGTTTACGAACACCTGAAGATATTTTGAAAGGTGCTGGTAAGCTTATTTTGTTATAATTACTTAAAATTGAACAGCTTTTATAACCTTAACTTTTACCAGAGTCATGACCTACTCTATTTTCATAATCCACTATTATAGTCAATTGGTATTGGATTAATTCCTTGTTATTGGTTTCAGCTTTAAAAATTTATACTTTTTTCATACAGGAATTTGTCAATTCCTGTCCGTATAAACAAAGGAAGTTCAGTCACATAGCAACCAGCTTTTGACTATCACTTTAATCTATGGTACTCCCTTATTTTGATTCTACTTACAAGGAAGCAAGTAATAAGACTATTTGTGCTAACGTTTTTCAATTAGCATGAAGTAAATAGCAGCATAAGCTTTTTAACAATCATTTATTGCAGAGATGTAGAGAAAGTCATGTGAATGGAACACATCAGATTTTTATTAAAATATCCCGTAATTAGCATTGTCTTTCCATTCAGATTAATACGTTTGTAGGATTCAACCCTAAATATTTGGTTTCAAAGAACGGACAGTTGATATTTAGTTATAAAATAAAGGAGAGCACATTTTATGGTTTACCCGCTGCTACATGATCACTGCTAAGTGCCTGCTGAGGTAAAACAAACACCATTTTGTTCCATTCATAACAAGGACATGTGTAACATCATCGTGGCTTGTTGTGGTCGCTTTGTAGTTTGAAGTGAAGAGCCACAGACATGATATTACATTTTACAATAGGCTGTAACAATTTCACTCATCCAAGAACCATGCTACTTGAATTTGCCATTTTACAGAAAATGAAGTTTTTAAGTTGAAAGGACTGCAGAGAGTTTTATATCCACTACTATCAACAAACAGCCCCCCTTCAGTGTTCGGGAAAGCACTCCTATGCTTCAACAGCTTTGTGCCTAAAGGACAACGCCTAGATAATATCATTACGTTTACCTGTTGAATGGTATACAATGCGAGATAAATGCTTTTAGGATGAACAATAAATCCTGTCTGGAAAACCAGGACCTTACAGAGAAAACCGTAGTGGTCAAACATAACATATCAATTGTCATGGACTTATAATTAATTTTGGAGATAGAGGAAATTTTACTCAAGAATTAATTAGAAATAAAAACGTTTCTTTTAAGCATGTTTACTTTCTCTACACGTACTATGTACATAGTGTGTTTAGAGAAGGTATTGTAATTCATCCAAAAATTCGATATTGAGATTTCACCGGAAGTACATGTTTTGGCACTCCTTGAATCAAAAAAAAAAAAAAACATTTTGTGTAACTCTGTGTGTATCGGTGTATGTGTCTGTGTGGGGGGGGGTGGCTTAGCTCAAACTGAATATTTAAGTTAAGTATCTTCCAGGGATGCCACACGAAGATTTTCAAGAAATCCCCCACCCCATTTACTCTTTATGGAAAAAAAAAATGCAAAAATTATGATTTTCTCAAAAATGGCTCTTATGATTTTGATTAAAAAACCGCATAATAAAGCCATTTCCATCTCAAATGAATTTATATCTTGAATTTTCTGGGCATAACTTCTGAATACCTGTTTATTGTGGATGAATTTTGATGAATTTTGCATAACTAGTAAACCGTAAGAGATATAGAAAAAATTACTACACAAAATGTTGATCTCGTTAAGGTACACAATTTATGTCATGTACATTTTTCGTGGAGTTTACCGTTTTAGATATATCCCTTGCTTCTAGTTTTAATTGTAAAGTACTTACATTTTTCTCAAACAGGAAGTGTCCATTTTTCTTTTGTTCTACTCTCGGTCAAGCAGAGAAGCGATTTGCAATGACAATCACATGACGTCGGCTTTTAAAACATTTGCTATCACTTTAGCATAGCGCATCCTTTAGTTCCCCTTACTTATAAGGAACTAAGTAATAACATTCTGCTAATGTTTATCTCGATTATCATTGTGTAGAAAGAATTGTCTTTTGTAAGAAGTTTGTTTGAAGAGTAGCCAGAGAAAGTCATGTGAGTGTAACACACAACATTTATTGATAATAAAAGAAATAAACCTTAAGGTACTGACACTAATCAATCTTGCCGAGCGAGTTGCATCAGTAGATTTCGTCTGATAACTTGTGGGTTCATTTCTCGCTGCCAGAGCAACAGATCCATGGGGATTTTTTTCGGGGTTTTCACCGGGTCGCCAGGTGAATACTGGGTAGGTTTCTTTCATCTCCTACATTTCCTGTCCCTCTATCTCGTTTCCATTGTCATTTCGTTCATTCTTCACTCCGCTGGTTTCTTTCAGGACTGTAAGTGTCGGCGTTGGTGCTTAGTGAGGTAGGGAAATGGGATGCTCAAAGTGACTATCTCCGTCCCCCAAATGCGACTGGTTTCCGGGATCAGGGCCACCGCTGGCGGGAAACCCGGGAAAGCCTGTCCGACTTTCAGGTTGCTTCAACCTTGACGTAGCTGATGTACACGTAATGACTTATTGCTAAAAGAAGTCGAGATTCTTGTACTGCGGTAGCAATAGGCCGACGAAATGGCCTCCAGTAACTGCAGCACAGCACCGCAATGGACTCTTCTACTTACAACGTGATCCCTGGAAGAAGAGATGAAGGGACAGGTTAGGATTAGGATTACATAGGGATGGAGATACCTGTACACTGCCACAGAGCATCCTTATGGCCCTTTGTCTCTTATGTGACCTCAGGGAGAGATGGGGGGTGGAGGTGCAGATCCAATTCTCTATCAACACCTATTTTGATTTTTTGGACATCCTGAGGCCTATATTTTAATTCTTCCAGGATTTAGAATAATTTCTTTTGTGGTTTCTCTTGAAAGAAGAAAAAAGAAGCATTTGGAAATGATGGTATAATTTGAGCTATATAAGCCATTGGATTTCTTGGATTTGTAGTCTAAAATACGAAGATCTGGATGACCATAGGCGCAAGGCTAATGGCTACTGTTGGAGCACCTTCAACGCCGTCCTAGGCGCTGCTCATGGGCTTCTAGTTTTCCTGCGGACCCCAGAGGGAGTCCCAGACCTGAACGCGAATACCGACCGAGTGTTCCCGACGCCGACGTCACAACAACTTTTTACAATTATTCTGCAATCCACAATCCAGCCGAACACCGTCGCTGGGTCCTTCAACCCTGAAAGAAAAATGATTAGGAAAGGATAGGAACAGGAAATGCTGGACTGGAATATTTAGTTGATACAATAAACCTACCCAGCATTTCGTCTCTTCGAAGCTTCTCCTTCCATAACCATTAATATTTATGTAAAATATAAATTAATTAAGATATATAACACTTCTAAGCGTTCCACATGCTGTAAACATTTCCTGATAGACTTAGCCTTTACAGAAGCTATCTGCTTACTACCGCCCGGCAACTGTCAGCTCAAAGATCATTGTTATAGATATTGAATGCCAGAAGTTACAGAGTCCGGCTTGTTTTAAAAGCTTACTCCTGCTCTTGTCAACATTTTCTCTCTCTCTTTTTCTCCGTTGTAAACACAATAACAAAAGCGTTTATCATAGCCTGACTTTTCCACTGCACAGGTATAGAATTATCCGTAAATCCTTAATTTAAAATATCGGATGTGTTTCATTCACATGACTTTCTCTGCATCTCTGCAACAAACTATTGTTAAAAGCTTATGCTTCTATTTACTTCATACTAATTGAGAAAAATTACCAGAAAGTCTTTTTACTTGCTTCCATGCAAGTAGAAGTGAAATAAGCGAGTGCTATAGGTTAAAGTGATAGTCAAAAAGCTGGTTGCTATGTGACTGAAGTTCCTTTGTTTCTATAGAGGATGCAGCGGTCGGACGGTAGGTCAGGGTTCCTTGTGAGCTGTAATATATATATATATATATATATATATATATATATATATTAGAAAGATATTGAACTTAAATACCGGGTTTGATGTTTCAAGTACTTTTCGTTTTTGAGCTATGCTGCCCATAGACACACAGGCACACACGCACACACAGACAGACAGACACGTGGAAATTTTTATAAAAGTACTCTTTGGACCTAGGTGACCTTAAAACATATAATTCCGTTGAAATCTTGGTATTGAATTTTTGGGTGGAATGCAAAATCTTGTCTATACACTATGTGCATAGTACGCGTAGAGAAAGTAAAACGGTATTTTTGCATTATGATCTCTATTTGATTAGTTATTGCCTGATGAGCATAGAAACAGCAAATATCAGACTTTTACGGAAAAAAACAAACAAACACTTTTCCCTTAGAAATTGGAAACCACAGAATTATAAATGAATAAAAATGCTGAAGCCTGATAGAGAAATAACTTTTACATAGAATAATGTGTTGCAAGCTGAAAATTATAACAAGTGATTATTTACACCAATTTACTAGCAACTTGGCAACAGCGCAAGAGTAGACAAGAACGAGGCTAATGCTTAGACGCATG
This sequence comes from Hymenopus coronatus, assembly GCA_030762935.1. NCBI lineage: Eukaryota > Metazoa > Arthropoda > Insecta > Mantodea > Hymenopodidae > Hymenopus > Hymenopus coronatus. Next base: position 17,387,208 of record CM060885.1, on the reverse strand, counting down.
TGTGATTTATCGATATCCCATTTAAATCCATCCTGTCGTTAAGGTTCTGAGACAGGTTATGGCATTTCCTGATTCAGAGTTAACATACATTTGCTATTAGTGTGAAACAATTAAGGTGTAAGGTGAGTTTATTTACTACATACGCGAACACTACTCTACCTATCTCATTTTAAGAACTCTGTCCAGATTGGAACCGAATAGGTTAGTAAACTAACAGTAGGATAAACTGTACTCATCAGTATAGATTTAAACATCTGATGTGTTACACGCACATGACTTTCTCTAGCTACTTTACAAACTTCTTACAAAAGATTATTCTTCTTTTTACTCAATGCTAATCAAGATAAACGTTAACAGAATATTCTTATAAGTAGAAGGGAATGCGCTATGCTAAAGAGATAGCCATATATTTTAAAAACTGTCGTTATGCGATTGTCATTGAAACCAATAACAAAGAATATCTCGAAAGCGGTTACATCCGCAACAAAAACCTGAAGGACATAAATTGTGTGTTTTGACATCTGCATTTTTTGTCTATCTCTTACGGTTTAGCAGTTAGCCAAAATTCATGCAGGATAACGAGGTTTTCAGATGCTATTCCCAGAAAATTCAAAATATACATTTTATTTGCGATGTAAATATCTTTAACATACGGAATTTTAATAAAAATCGTTAGAGCCATTTATAAGAAAATCAAAATTTACGAAAATGTTTGCATGGAAAGGGTAGTTTATGGTGGGGGAGGGTTCTTGAAAATCTTCATGTTGAATCCTTTGGAGATACTAAACCTAAATATCAAGTTTGGTATTTAACGGTCATTTCGTTTTTAAAACACACACATACAGACTGACAGGCAGACAAACACACACACACACACACACACACACACACACACACACACACACACACACACAAACCCTTTTCTTACATACTTTTTTCGAACTCAGGAGACTCCAAAATATATATTTCCGGTGAAATCTCGGTATCGAATTTTTGGGTGCAGTAGAATACCTTCTCTAACCACTATGTACATAGTAGATGCGGGCTAGAGAAAGTAAAAATTGTCTTCAAACGCGCCCAAAGCCATTGGATCCTTAGATAAACTCTATACTTAACTTCGACATCGGCCATTCTTCATTCTTAATGCATGTTTATTGATGTTGAGTAGAAAGGAAGAAGTTGGCACGTTGTTTGACGGTTGGTTGTCCTGCAACAAAGAGGGTATTCATCCCATTGGGCTAACCACGCATGGCCTCAAACAATAATAGAATGCTTGAGATAATTCTGTAAACAGTGACGGAGGTTAGGTTCGGCAGAATACTCTGCTTTGACTCTTCTGGTGAACCTTCTGGGCAAGTTGCAATGGTCATTATTTCATAAATACAAAATCATAACATCTACAAAAGTTATCCGTTTACTTTGTTTCAGGTTCAAAGGTGTTATTCGAGTATAAAGGCAAGTACGGAAAAAAGCTGATGTGTAACACTCACATGACTTCTCTAGCTGTTCCACAAACTTCTTACATAAGATTATCTCAATTAGCAAGGTGCAGAAAGAAGATCAATCATTGGCACAATGTTCTTATTACTCAATTCCTTGTAACTAGGAAGAAAACCGACATTCAAATGTTTTATGCAATTGTCATCAAATCGCTTCTTGGCTTGGCCAGAAGTAGAAAAAAAGAGAAACGGACACTTACTTAAACCAATAACAAGGAATATCTTGGAAATGGCAACGTCCAAAACAAAGATGCAAAGAACATAATTGTGTGCTTTGACGAGATCTACGATTTCTGTATAGTAAGTTTTTGTCTATCTCTTACGGTTTAGCAGTTAAGCAAAATTTGGCAAAATTCATCCAGAATAAAGAGGTCTTCAGAGGCTATTCCCAGAAAATTCAAGATATACATTTTATTTGGGATGTAAAACCTTTAATATACCGGATCTTAATCAAAATCGTTACATCCATTGTTTTAGAAAATGAACATTTTGGACAATTTTTACATGTAAAGTGTAGATGGGGGGAGGAGGAGATTTTCTTGAATATCTCAGTATCACATCCTTGGAAGATAGCAAACCTAAATACCAAGTTTGCTATTTATCGGTCTTTTCGTTTTTGAGCTATGCTGTCCACACACACACACACACACACACACACACACACACACACACACACACACACACACACACACACTGTCGCCCTCCGTGGTGTAATGGTTATCATGCTAACTACATATGCCCAAGGTTGCGGATTCAAAGCCGGCGGAGGACGATGGCTTAAAAATCCTCAGCATGGCTTCCTTTGGAAGGGAAGTAAAGCCGTTGGCCCCCTGTCGTAGATTTACGGCGCGTAAAAGAACCTCAAGCCTGATAGAGCGGCCTCTAAGCAAAATTAAGCGGTCTATCGGGCCCAATTTGAAATGGGACGCTAAGAACCACAGCAGTTAAAGAACGTCTATAAAAACACGCTATTTGCATTTTTTTACACGCATACGTACGGACATTTTTCTGAAAATGCTTTTTTTTTTTTTTTTTTTTTTTTTTTTTTGGATTCAGGGGGTCCTAAAACATGAATTTCTGGTGAAATCTCGGTATCGAATTTTTGGATGGAATACAATACTTCCTCTATACACTATGTATATAGTACGTGTAGGGAAAGTTAAAAGAAAGGAAAGAAAAAGGAAATCTTATCTGTCTCCATTCTGAGAAGGTTATAAACGTGGAAAGAAGGGTTATTAATTATAAAATAAAGATCTCTTTAGTACCAGGTGATGAACGAAAGATATTATATTTCGTTATTTGTCAGTTCTCTAAATGTTTATAATTTTGGAAGATAACTCCTATGTTTAGCATTCAAACTAAGCCATTTCGTGCAAAATGAATTTATGCCTGATAAGCTCACTGCAGGATAGTTATAAAGTATGCCTACAACTACATCTTCTTCTGCTTTTTATTATTATTGTTATTATTATTATTATTATTATTATTATATGACAGATTGACCACTTAACCACAGCAGGCCTCTCTAAACGCCTGTTTAATCAAACATGTATATCAGTATGGCTGCTAGTCGAAGACACGATATCATTTTGAAGCTTTAGCACATTCACAAATCTCTTTTGCTATTGCAAATTGGCACAAGAACCTTAAATTGATCACAAGAATATGTCCACAGCATTAATTGTTGATTAATTGTCGATGCTTTCAATCTGCAGGTTGTAAAAATACGAAAAAAAAAGCGTGAGGTGATTCGTTTGATATCTGCCGAAAAAATAAAATCTTCTTGTGAATTAACTGTACGGAAACGACGTACCTATTCTTGATGAGAATCTTTTGAGATAGTGGAAAGGGTAAAGGTAGGAAAGGCAAAAGTATAAGCATAGAAGGAAGGCAAAACCAACTGAAAGCTTAAAGATATGCAATATTTTCCAGGACGTTTTAGCATTTTAGCTTTTTATCTTCAAATGACGATGTTATACATAAATCCTTAAAAAATGGATAGTTATAGGAAGTCTTTATTAAAATGTGTTTGCTCTTCAATTTAATGCGAGTATTTTAGTATTTTCTTAGTTATTAATCTGAAAATTCAGCATTAATTGGCATTAATGATGAATATTTTTTAATAGGTCCATTGTTATTGGGATATATATTATTCTTCCCTATATATATGTTAGGTGTGTAAAACATTTGATAAGTAATACCTCAATATATATCCATTTTGGCGTGTTAGTTCTATTTTTTATCTTCATTTAATAGTTTTACCACAAACTAAATACTTAATTTAGTACCTGATGCTTTTTGCACAGCCTTAACTGTGCCACGAAATATCCATCAGTATTAAGTATTAATTCTGTTTGGTGCCAATGCAACATTCGTTATAGGGAAGCCTACTCACTCAAGGTAATGCCTTCCTATCCGCGGTCTCACGGTAAATAAGCAGGCAATGTCCTGTGTATGCCACGCCAATTTGGTGGTACTAACAAACATGAAAATATACTACTCTTAATAAGTAAAATTATAAGTCCGCAAATGAAGCAAATATTAATCTAAAGTTGTTCATTGCACTGTTCTTAATTCAATTATAACACTAATAGTACGTCTTATAATGAAGCAGCAGAAGTACAGGCTTATACATGGTGTATAACTCAGATCTGGTTACAACAATTGCCTTTATTCCGTTATTTTTACAAACATTCTGGAGTACAAGTTTCTTTCGTTTCGACGTACCTATAGAAGTTGACTGTTCCACCTCTCTCTCTCTCTCTCTCTCTCTCTCTCTCTCTTTCTCTCTCTCTCGTAACTGCGCGCTAGAGCTACCAGTCAAGAAGAACTGACTCGTCTGGCTTGCAGCTATTTCTTTTACTGCTGTTGAAAACGTCGACAGAAATTTCCAGAAATTTCTAGCATGTGTCCTTCACGCCCAGGTGAAGCAAACCGTTAACACATGTGTGGCAATTGCCGACCAGTAAGACGTAGTCACATTAAAATGAAGAGATAACAAGACTTCTAATGGAGGTTTCCAAAATCAAAGAAGCCATGAATGGAAATATCGTCTGCAGAGTCAAAGAAATAATTAAGAAACAGATTATAGTGAAGCGTTTCAAGTAGTATAGCGTGCGAATTGCTACGATAAAGCGAGGAAACGACATTGTAAATAGTTGGAGCGCTAAAGACCAAGGAGAAGGCGCAATACAGAAAACACGTGAATGGATTTGCAGCGAGGGAACGCCATTTATGCATAAACCATTAATTAAGGGTGTAAGGTACTACGAAGGGATCAAAAATGACCATTTTCGTTTTTGGAATAGTTAAATTCTCTGAAAATTTCTGATTAAAAGAATATATACTTTTAATATGATAAGTCCATTTTTAGCACTCTAAATTTCTTATAAAAATGACGCGTAATCTTTTAAATGCTCCCGGACAGAACGCCACATCCCCTTTTCTGCATCTTCAATCTTTCTGCTGTCTAAGATGATGGAAACTTGAGGGAAATATTTATGCTGAACGAGCTGCCCACAAAGCAAGCCAGGACCAATAGGAGGAATGCTGAGAAGCAGACAGAGTCCAGGAATATTCATATGATTATGACCCTGCAATGTATTGAAGTAAGTCAGATTAGCATTACAGATTTTAAGTTCAATTTCTTCGATATTACTTTTTCTGATATACATCTAACTGATATACATCTGTTATAGTCTCTAACTGCTGGTTCTCAGCGTTCCATTCTAAAGTGAAAGACTGGTTAATTTTGATCAGAGTCCTTTCTATCAGACTTGAGGTTCTTTTACGTGCCGTAAATCTACGACACAGGACCAACGGTTTTATCTCCCTTCCGAAGGAAGCCATGTAATGGATTTTTACGCCCGAAAAAATCCATCGTCCTCCGCCGGGTTTGAACCCGCGACCTTGTGTATGTGAAGTTATCATCACACTACGGAGGGTGACAGGTACACTCCTACCTTTTACTCAGGAACCATTGATGCTAATGCTGAAATTTTCTACTCTTATCTAACACACATTAATGACTTCTGAGTGTTGATTCATAAGCCTAGCTTACAAATTATGGAAATTAGAAATTTTTAACCCTATGAAAATTGAGATATTTTAATATTCTTTCTTTCCACAAATGTGGTATTTTTTAAAGTAATTTCTTGAGCCACATACTTCTGATACTGGTAGTTAGAGTAGATAAGTACAATCGGAGCATGTGTAAAAATTGTAAATATTCTGCTTTGAAAGGTTTCTGAATAAGAGGTACATGAAATTACCCATGTTTTTTCATGTAATTTTTCCCCCCAACATTATAATTTTTAAAACTAAAGTTTTGCAGATAAAAACAGACTTTTCACCAGGAGAAATGCAGACTGCTATTGTGCATGCCATAACATTTTCATGAAAATTCATGAAGTAGTTCCTGATATGTGAGGGGTTATTTTGATACAACTTGTTAAAGCCTTACAACCACACTACCTTGCACCCTTAATTGATCGTTTAGCTTTTTTATAAGGGACGTACAGAAACTGACGCTGCAAAAGAAATGCACGCAAAGGTTAAAGAGATTGTATTTTACACCCTTAATGTGGATGACAAAAGTCGATGAACGCAGTAATCTTTACGTAGTGGAAGGAACGGCAAACAAAAGTTAAGCTGGTCGGACATACTTGGAAGTTTGCACTGAGGTGACCCTCTGTCTTCCATGGGTCGCCCGGTAATGTATTGATCAAGTGCAGTGGAAGGGGGAACTGTGTTTTCTCTTGAAATGCACTGCTCCATAGCACTATTGCTCTTCCCTGGAAAACAATTAGAACGCTATTCCCACTGTTCACCCATTTCTCCGTATTCAGCTACATTTGCTTCGGGAAATTTAATATTATTGCGCAAGATTATGTTTACAAATGTCAAACGATATGCTGCAACATGCACAGGAGAGAAACAAAACAAATCGTTAATTCGCACATATTAAACCTAATCTCTCCCTTCGGCTATAAGAGTCTAAAACAGGATGCATTTTGTCATCTCATCTTTGGTCTTTCTATATTCCCGACTTTATTGTGACGCGTTTCATTCACAAGATTTTCCCATTTAGCCTCCCATTCTTCATCTTATCTATACTGTTCAGATCCAGCAAACCTTTTGCCTTGATTTTTACTTTCTCTACACGTACTATGCACATAGTGTACAGAGAAGGTATTGTATTGCACCCAAAAATTCGATACCGGGATTTCACCAAAAATATGTTTTTGGGTTCCCTGAATCCAAAAAAACATATTTTTAGAAAAATGTCCGTGTGTATATCTGTCTGTGCGTGTGTCTGTGGGCAGCATAGCTCACAAACGAAAAGTCCGTTAAACACCAAACTTGGTGTTAAAGTTTGGTGTCTTTCAAGGATGCGACACGAAGATTTTCAAGAATCCCCCCCCCCAACCACAACTATATTTTATATGGACAAATTTTGAAAATTTTGATTTTCTCAAAAATGGCTCCAACGATTTTAATTAAAATGTGGTATATTAAATATATATACAGGGTTACTACAAAAGAAATAGACAACTTCAGCTGCTTGTAAAACAAAAACTATTAGAGATAGCAACCTAATTATTTTGGAGGTATGTTGAAAAACTCTCAAAGTTTCGTTGTTACTATTGGTAATGCTGTAGTGTTTTGTTTGTTGTTGCAGAAGCTGAGATGGCGGACAATCCTGTGTAAAAGGCATATTGCGTGTTGGAATTTGCTAGAACGCAATCAGCAACTGTTGTCCAATGACAATTTCCTCAAAATTGGCTCTAGCGATATTGATTAAAATATCGTATATTAAAGGTATTTACCTGACAAATAAGATCTATATCTTGAATTTTCTGGGAATGGCCTCTGAAACTACTTTATTCTAAATGAATTTTACAGAATTAGCATAACTGCTAAACCGTAAGAGATGAACAAAAAATTACCCCACAGAAAATGTAGAGCACGTTAAAACACACAATTTATGTTACATACAGTTTTTTCGTGGATTTGATCGTTTTTGAGATATTTCTTGTTTTTAGTTACAGCTTTGAAAAACTTACACTTTTCTCATACAGGAGTTTGTTAACCCCTGTCCATACAAACAAAGGAACTTCAGTCACATAGAAACGAGCTTGTGACCATCACTTTAGCCTTTGGCACTCCTTATTTCGCTTCTACTTACCAGGAAGCTAGTAATATTATTTCTGCTAATTTTTCTCGATTAACATGAAGTAAATAGAAGCAGAAGCATTTTAGCAAAAATATGTTGCAAAGATGTAGAGAAAGTCATGTGAATGGGACACGTCAGATTTTTGGTTTAAGGTTTTCACCTGACGGTTGCTGTGTTCTATTTCTTACTTGGATTTCCGCTACTTCTGGGACGTGCTTTCTGATTGCAATTTGTTTTGTTTTCACCTGTGCGTGTCCTCGTGAAGCCTAAATCCATTGTGCTCCTTCCATTTATGCGTGTAATCCCTGTTAGTGTTTAGCAGTCTTAGGTGCTGACCTAGGAGAAAGTCTTGTGTCCGCTTAGCATTTTAGGTCCCTTTTATCTCCGCGGCACATCAGATCCCCAAGTTGGATTGCATTCTGTCTCTTCCAGAGCCGTCCCTAGCTCTTCAATGGTGACCTTGATTCTGTATTAAGCCTGAGGTATGCTGCTGCTATGTTTATTTTATTGATGATTACAGTTAGGGTGTTGATTGTGCGATTAATTAAGTTGATGGGTTGCAGATGTGGCTTTATGTAGCAGCTCAGTCCGCCCGAAGTCAATATTTATATATTCTTAACTCCATTGTTTCGTTAATATCAGTAACCTAATTTGAAGGATTTAGTGCCTCTTACTGATTCTAATCGGAAACTGATGTTTCAACTATTAATAACATATAAGGTTTTGTATTTTGCGTTTCGGACGAAGGTTTGAATTCGTATTCAATTTAAGTCTTTGTTAGACGCTATTCGGCAGGTTTTTTTTTTTTTTTCTTGTTTTGTTTTTTACCTTTTTAAGCTAATATAAGTTAAGCTCTAGTTAGGCCGCATCACCGCTTTAAAATGCTGCAGTACGACCCATCTGGTTAAGTAAACTAGAAAGAAAAACAGAAACTGATGACCAAATACATTCTTTTGTGTTAAACAACATGGGGAATCAACCTATTAGGAATTATATTTTCTCCACAGACAATACATACTCTGATGAGGGTTTCTCGGGTGGCTGCCGTGTCATGTTTATAACATTTTCCAAGCTTTTGGCCATGGTGCTATATGACCTTGTTCAGGAAGGGGAGAAGTGCCTGCGTGCGAGTCTGGTAGGCTCGTGGTGAGCCTAGGTGTTGTTGCTGTGTACCTACCCTGGTAAGGGTATAACCCCAAGAATGAGGTTAAAGTGTTGATGTTAAGGAGGTAGCGCTAGATAGGCTCCTCGAGTGGTTGCATTTTTCAGGAGCAGCATCCTTTCCTCTGCTCCGCTGGTGTGTAATTTTTAAAATTATTTATGTTGCTTAATTTTGATAGACCACTCCCAATGGGAGGGGGGAGTACTTAGTTCAGCTATTTTCTGTTGGCTGGTTTGAAGCCGTTGTTACCGAGGGTGCCCACAAACCATACGGGGAACCCGAAACTGCCTCTTTCGGCGTTCAGTGGGTAAGTACTCCCCCAGCGATCTGAAAGTGCGTTCTCATGTTCGGCCAATCTGGCGTAGAATTTCTGAGCCCGACGCCTAATGACATCTTCCACAGATGGGAGGGCCGAAGCTTCATTAAGTAGCCTCAAAGGGAAACGTCGACATACAGAATATATGGACCAGAGTCCTCTATTCTGTACCCGCTGTAACCAGAGAAGCCAGGAGTCTGCTGCCATACCCCACACTTCGCAGGCATAGAGCATAAGGGGGATCTCTACAAGTGCCTTCAAAATACGTAGCTTTAAGTAAACCGGCATTTGGGAGGCCAGTACAGGGTAAAGGGAGAATCTGTCCGACGTTCCCCGTAAGTTAGGCCCTTATCAAGAGTGATGCCCAGGTATTTGATGGTATTTCTTCCACTCTATCCTCTGGCCCTGATAGAAAAACTTCGGTATCTGGTCTATTGCGGGGCATTTTCTGAAGAACAGAACAGCATGACTTTTGCCCGGGTTAACGGACATCCGCCACTGTCTGCACCAGTCCTGGACGAGACGGAGGTGTCTCTGTATGGGATTGAAGGCTCTGCGTATGTTCCTGTCGGTGCGGTAGAGCAAGACATCATCAGCAAACTGGACCATGTTGACGCCCTGCACTGTAGGGAAGTCTGTCATAAAGAGGCTAAACAAGGTGGGTGATAATACAGAGCCTTCAGGGACTCCGGGGTTTTGATGTAGATGTTTGCCCCGCAGCCGCTATCACGAAGGTGCGTTGGTGTAGGAAGCTATGTATGATGCGGATAAGCTGTGTATGTAGGCCGATCTGGATGATTTTAAACAGGAGTCCCTCATGCCAGGTGGTTGAGAACGCCTTCTCAACGTCCAATGACACCGCCGGCGTGAAGTCCCCGTCCTGGAATCCCAGGGCGGCAGCCTCCACCACCCTCAGCAGCTATTGGGTAGTCGAGTGTCCAGGACGCAATCCAAATTGATGGAGTGGGATGGCTTGAATGTCGACTACCTGCGGCGACAAGCGGTATAGTACTAACCTCTCGAAGACCTTCGAGGGGTGGGAAGGATGCTAACGGAGCGAAGGGGAGAAGTGGAGCAAGCAACAGAGGGGATAACTTTGTCAAGTGTGGGGGTCGCCATAAACTGGCAATACCCACTAAAAAAAACACTCTACCGGAGAAAATTCGGGTGTAGGAATGCAGCAGTACAGTTTGTTGCACCTGCGGAATCAAGGAGCGGGTGTTATGGCTGGCCAGAGGCCAAAGCCAGGAGAGAGTGAGAGCCAGGACGCAAACATGGCCGGAGCCCTGATTGCGCCCTTGAACATTTTGTGGTGAGGATTATATGCATATTACATATGTATATATCTGCAGCCCTGTAACAAAAAGGACATAGTATAACGTTTGCTGCCCTTACGGGTAAAGTCGTTGGTGTATTTTGTTGTTTCAGCAGCCCTGTAATATAAGGACATAGTCATTTAAGATATTACATTTGGTATATATTCTAAGCTAGTTATATATCCACACCAACTGCTGCTCATAGTCTTTAGCTATTAGTTGTGTTCAACCCTGTAACTTAAAGGACGTAGTAATTTGGTACAGTTCATTGGTTTCGCGTGGCCTACCTTAGCGGTCACCCATCCAAGTAATGGCCACGCCCAATGCTGCTTTACCTGTAATAAAACCTTATTCAAAGCACATATTAGTTTCATTCTATTAGATATATGCAAGAGAAGGTCCGTTAGTAGTCTGCCAGGTCGGCTTAGAGTGGGGGTCCCTCATACCCCCGGGTCCGCCTTAACTGAGAAAGCAAAACTTCAAGGGCCACCAGACTCACGTCGTAGACACATTCATGGGTAATTTATTATGGAATTCTTACTAGCGATTCTAAATATTCTTGTACATTTAAATCGGGTTACCCCAGGCCGAGGGTTCTGTCAAATAGAGAGAGCGGTCTCTTGTGTTTGTTATTTTCTGCTTCATAGGTGCCTAGATCTTGTATTAGTTCATTATTATTCCTTACTTTATGCTTGTATAAGTTTTAACTTTGGCTTTTGATGAACTGCTCAATTGAGTGTAGTTTTAGCTCCTCCTGAAGGGGATAAGCCGACGCTACTGAGGGTTGTTTGGCAATTATTCTAATTATAGTCTGGAGTGTTTGTAGTTTATGTATGTGCGTTTTTGCAGCGTGACCCCATACATGGGATATGTATGTAATGATTGTTCTTAATAGTGTTTTATATAGGGTAATTCCAATGTTTAATTTTAATTGGTTGTTAAGATTGATAATGGGATATAGTCTATTTAGTTGACCCTTAGCCTTGGTTCTGACCGTTGCTATATGCCTACTCCAGGTTAGGCCTTGGTAGTTAAGTGGTTGTAACATGTTTCTGCCTTTACGGTGATGTATTCTTTTAGTGAAGACTATAGCCTGTGTCTTCCTTGCGTTTACTTTAATTCTACACTTCGTGAACCATGGTTCAAGTGAGTCTAAAGCATTTTGTAGGCGTAAGTGTAAAATTTATGGCTGAGTGGATTGTGTGGTTATAGCAGTGTCGTCTGCGTATATGTACTTGTTGGTTCTTACCAATTCTGGCATGTCATTTATGTTTAAATTGAACAATGTTGGTCCCACGATACTTCCTTGTGGAACTCCTGCTCGGATTTGTGTGAAGCTTAAGAGTACATCCTCTACCGAGGTGCGAAATCGTCGTTCATAGAGGTAGACCCTGATTAGGGCTATCGCAGTGTCAGGATATTCGTAGACTTTCAGTTTTCTGAGTAGCCCTGCATGCCATACTTTATCGAAGTCATGTTCAATATCTAAATAGAGGGCACCTGTCAATTTATTTGTATTGAATCCTTTGGTGATCTGCTCCGTCATTCTTAACAATTGTAGCGTGGTTGAATGATATGCTCTAAATCCGAGCTGTTCGGGTATAAATATTTTGTATCTGTGCAAGTGTGAATTTATTCGCTTTAGTATAACTTTTTCTAATACCTTGCTCATGGTATTTAATAGGCTGATCGGCCTGTAGTTAATTGGTAGTGCTAGATTTTTGTTTGCTTTTGGGAAAAGTATGATTTTTGCTTCTTTCCATGCAGGTGGAAATCTGCCGTGTTCGAGCGTGTAGTTGAACATTTTGGCAAGTAATGTTACTGCCCTTTTGGGTAAACTCTTTAGTACCACATTTGGTATCTTGTGTGGGCCTGGCGCTTTTCTTGCTGGTAGGTGTTTTATAATCCAGCTTATTTCTCCTGCATTTGTTTTCCGCAATTTGTTGCGTGTTCTGCTCTGACCTAAGATTTGCGCTTCGTCTTCGACTTCTTGAATATAATCGTCCTGCCCGTTCGCGGGATTGGGAGAAAATGTCTCCTCTAAAGTGACCGCAAACGCTTCGGCCTTAGCCTGGAGGGTCTCTGCTACGGTGTTATTAATTTGCATTGGCGGTATATTTGTGCGTGTGCGCGTTAAGAATTTCGCAATTCACCATACTATGTTTTGTAGGACCTGGCCCTGTTATTTGCTAATTCGCGCGCATAATAATATTCGGTTCGATGTATTAGATTCCTAGTTCTCTGCCATTTACGTCTGGCTTTATTTTGAGTTTTTTGCATCTCTTTTACGTCCTGGGGATATTTGGTATTACTCGTGTATTGTCTTTTTAAGGGTACGCGTGTATTAATAGTTGTATTTATGGTCAGTTCTAGTTTGTGGATCACTTCGTCCTGTTCTTCGTTCGTGTTAATTTCGAGTTCTGGTAGGCAGAGATCTACCGTAACTTTAAACTCTTCCCAACCCACCTTATTGAAGTTGTGTCTTAAGGGTTCTGGTTTTGGCCTGAAGGAAGAATTAACTGTCGAGAGTACCGGTAGATGGTCTAATGTCAGCTCCTGCAATACATTTACTCCAGGTCAAATGGGATATTATTTAATATTGCAATGACGAGAATGTCTGGTTTTTGTTTGGGCATATGCGGTACAAATGTTGGCTCGTCTGGGCCTGTGATTAAATAATTTGTGTTATTTATGTAGTTTAGTAATTTAGTTCCTTGTGCGTTAGTATTTGCGCAGTTCCAAATTTGGTGTTTACAATTGTAATCTCCTGCTGCAATTACTCTATGCCAGTGTTTCCCAACCTTTTGAAGTTCACGGCACCCTTGGGAATAACATTAAACACCAGGGGCACCCTTCTGCGAATTAAAAGAAAATTAAGCTTAATATGTTAATTTATTGAAATATTATACCATAATAATAACGTACACCATAACATAATACAGTAAACTTTACAATCACTGAGTAAAAATACATCAATAAATTTTGTTCGATTAATGATTGATGTGAAACTTGTGATTGATGCTTAGAGCACAGATATGTGATGTCGGGTCTTACACGCAAATCATACTCAAGGTTATTCAGTCTATTTCTTGCTTTGCATTTTATTGTCACCATAGCAGAGAAGGCTTGCTCGCATAGAAAGGATGTTGAAAAGGGCAAAAATGCGTTAATTGCTTTCTTCATTAGGTTAGGGTACTCCTCTCTCCGTTGAAGCCAAAAACTAGCCACCGACGCCTCACTCTTGGTGAACTTACCTTTGAGTGTGGAATCAGTGCAAAGATCAATAAATTCATCTCGTTCGCAAGCAGTGAAATCTATTTCCTCTGCACTATCTACGAAATCAAATGGTGAGACAACCCAGTCAAGATCCGTAGTGGAAATAGTTGGAAAGTACGCATCTATTGCATCTTGCAATCTTGATAAGTGATCACAAATGCGGTCTTTCAGTTTACCCAGATCTTTATCTCCTGCCACATTAAGAAGAGATGGAAAGTTCGACAAATCTCCTTTTTGAACTGCAGACTTCCAAGAACTAAGTTTTCTTTTAAAACCTTTCATTTTATTGGTTGAGGAGATTATTGTTTCATGTCGACCCTGCATCGAAACATCCAGTTCATTCAGCTTATGAAAAATATCTGCCAGATACGACAGTTCAAAACACCAAGAATCGCTTAGTAAGAGCTCATGAAACGTGTCTTGATTTTCATCCTTAAAAAAAGTTTTTAGCTGTTCTTTAAGTTCGAGAAACCGGTTCAATACACGACCCCGCGACATCCACCTTACTTCTGTGTGAAGTAACAAAGAGGTATGAGCTGCATCCGTTGCGCGACATAACTGTTCAAAAATTCTGCACTTTAAAGGTCGAGACTTCATATAGTTCACCATTTTCACAACTTGGTTAAACACTTCAGAAAAATCTTCATTACACGCTTTCACGACTAATGCCTCTCTATGCAGAAAACAGTGAGTTATAGTAATGGATGGATTTTCATTGAGAGCTCTGGCAGTAAAATCTTTAATTTTCCCAGGCATAGATGCTGCACCATCTACCACAACAGTCTTTCCATGAAAGATCATGGTCATTGAGATAGGAATTAATAGAAACGAAAATATCATGGCATGTGGTTGTAGTCTCCAGCGGTCTACAGAACAGAAACTGTTCACTAATATCTTTTTCATCAATATATCTGATAAAACCAAGGAGTTGCGGTTTGTCGGTTATCGAGACTCTCATCTACTTGCAAAGCAAATGTTCTATAAGTTTATATTTTCTCCGTAACTTGTTCGTTGATATTGCATGACATTTCAGATATCTGCGGCTGATTGTGTTGTTGGACAGAGGAATTTTCGAAATTTGATTAGCTGCTCCTTCGCCAAGTATTGTTGAAACTATAACTTGACATGCAGGGCCAATGATTTCCTCTCCAAGAATATGAGGTTTCTTTTTTTTTTTTAGCTATCAGTTCTACTACTTTAAATGAGGCTTCAAGAGCAGTATCACCTATGGTCATTCTCTTTACCATTCGCATAGCTGATTTCTTCTCCCCTTCTTATATATGTGAAAAATACATTACACTTTTCTGTGACACACTAGGATGCTTTGTTGTAAGATGCCGCTTCAGTTTGCTAGGTGCCATGGTCTCGTTGCTAAGTGTTTCGCCACAAGCTAAACACACAGGGATAGGGTTTTCCTCGTTGTTATTCTACTTAAATCCATACGCTAAGTAACTGTCCTGGTATGTTCTTTTCTTTCGTTTGTCTTCTTTATGTGGTGAATTCGACGGTCCGGGAGAAACTGTAAGATTTGGCTTCTTAAAGCAAGCAGTAGGAGCCGACTGTTCACTTTCACTGTCCTGGCGTTTACGTTTAACAATGAACTTATCCATAGCTAAACACTGTGAATCAACGCGAGGAAGACAACTGAAAGCGCCAAGCGGCATACACTTTTATATATTCATCTGTCGAAGTCTCGGGAATGTTCGGCAGGGTAGCTGTAATGCCAACTGTGGGATACTAGTATAACTGAATTATTGAAATGAATCGACCACTATCACCATCTGCCGTGCATGAGAGTAATTGATTTGACTTATTTTATTTCAAGACCTTAAAAGACTTAAGGCTTCAGTAGAAAGTATTTTTTTTTTGTTTATCTCAATATCTCGCGGCACCCCTTAGCCAATCACACGACACCCTAGGGTGCCGGGGCACACCGGTTGGGAACCGTTATTCTATGCCCTAGTTGCATGATTTTGTCAATGTCATCTGTGTCTACCTCCCCTGGGAGATTGTATACTGACGCTATGACGATTTTAGTGTTGCGAATACAATTTTTGATTGCTGTTGTTTCAGCGTGAGTCAATATTGGGGAATTAATCTGGTTGTGTTCTACGTTTGTATGAATAGCTATCGCTGTCCCCCCTCCCCTTAGGACGCGATCATTTTTGTATATAAGATATCCGGGTATGGTGAGACGGTCTTTATGATTTATATGGGTTTTGGTTAGTAATGCTATGTCAATTGAGTGTGTTTGTAATTGATCAGTTAGAGCTTTAACTTTTTTGCGTATACCGTTGCAATTCCATATGATTGTTCTCAATGTGTCCGAATTAGCTATGAACATGTCTATCGAACAAATCTACCAGGTGCAACAGGAGTGAGTAAGGTTGAGTGCTGTGAAAGTATCCGCCATACCTCTAATCGCAGAGCTCTGTCAAACCAGTAGTGAGTGATTTTGTAATTTTCATTGATTGTTCATTTATCGGTAATCCCATTGTGCTTATGAGTTGTGCCGTTACCACGCTGAAGCTTTCTTCTTCTTCTACTGGATTTACCCGGCTGGTGAGCGACTTAGCTGCTGGGGGAGGCCCAACAGCCTGCTTTGAGGTTCCTGTTTTCGGTTGTTGTGGTTGTTTGCGGGGGAGCGGGATCGCTCTTCCCTGATTGGTTCTACCTTAGCGCGTGGCTGAGGTTCCCCAACAGCAGAGTGGTTCTCTGTAGGGGCTGCCCGTTTCCAGCCTTTACTATTCCTGGTGAACCACTCTGAACTTAACTGTGTAGCAACCTCGGTGGGAGCTTGCGTTCTTCCTACTCTTGGGGGTCCAGGAGGCTGCTCACGCGTGGAGTTTCCATATGCTGCGTAATATGCGGAGCAACTGCGCCAAGTTGTTCCATGGCACTGAGCGCCACATAAAACGCATTTCCGTTCCATAGGTGGAACTGTGCATGTGCCTGAATAATGGGGTCCTGTGCACTTAGCGCCATTCGGGTTGGGGACCTGCATTCTAACTTCACGTGCCAGAACTGCTGTCATCGTGAGCACTGCTTGGGCTCTGCGATCGACCTATATGCTTCAACCCTAACTCTAAGGTAAGCCAAATATCTGAGATCAAGAATTTTCCTGTTTCCAGTGTGTCCTGCAAGTCTACTAAGAACATTGGCAGGAGGGTCCTATCTCTGTTTCGCCCTTCGCATTTGTACAGTCTTAATGATCCTGAAACCGCACATAGCCAGGTCTTCTAGTACCTCTTCTCCGGTGAGTTCGGCGTACAACCCCTTAATCACAAAGCGTGCAGTTGTCTCTTCGGGGTGTGCTATCAAATAATGCTGTACGCCGTTGTCTTTCAGATATTTTACCATTAACTGGTAATCACCTAGGCAGAGCGACTTTATGTTAAAATCACCGGAGACACGCGTTTGTTCAGCAAGAAGTTTATGAGTTAGGGGAAGTTTGTGTAGTTGTTTCATTGTTTGGTGACATTTAGCGGCCTGGTTTCTGCTAATAAATATTGGCGCCAAGTTTAACCTCTCTATCTGCATTGAGGAGGGTGGTGTCATGTGTGCTGAGGTTGAGGGGGTTGATGGGTTGGGTCAGGCAGTGGAGGGAGTCACAGGAGAGGGTGTATCAGGTTTGTCCTTGGGTGCTGGGTAGGAATGAGTGAGGGTGTCAGGTTCAGAGGCTGGAGGTGATGTGCTAGGAAGTAAGGTGTTTGGTTTTGAAGCGGGTTTTGGAGGAGAAGAAGAAGAGGAAGGAGTAGTGGTTTTGGATTTAGAAGCCGGTGGAGAAGGACGGTCCTAGTGGTCATGGTGGGAGATAGAGGTTTGGTGGTCTAAGTAGTCCTACCTCTTTTCGCCATAACTAGAAGAGAAAATAAAAAGTATTAAGAAGTTGTGAAGTAACGTGAAAAAAAGTTTAAAAATTAAAAAAAAAAAAAGAAAAAAAAGAGAGCAATATGCATAGTAGGAGAGAAAGAACATTTAGGGAGCGCTAAAAAGCACGAGGAAATAGAGGGTTGGACCTCGAAGAGGCACTTTAGCTAGTCTTGAGACTACTTGCTATAACCTTATTCCCCTGCCCGTCTAAGCTGCTGTAGTGCAATGCTCTGAGAGCTTTAGGCTTTGGTTGCTAGAACCGCGGCAATGCCGAGCCGAAGGTTTTGGTTATAAACCACGGCAATGCTGAGGCGTTCCAGCGGTGGCTACTTCTTTGTAGCCGACCTCATTTTCTGCTGGTGTTTCCATGGTAGGTATCGCCTCATTGAGGTCTCGAAGCGAAGTCACCCAGGTGTTTTTTTTTATTTTTATTTCGAGTGGAGGGGAAAATCCACCTTAAGGACTAACCCGGGCAAGCCCGGAGTGTCGGGGTCTCCTATGTGGGCATACCGACTAAAAAACCCCTCCACCGGTATTAGAAGGAAGAACGGAGAAGCGGTACCGCATGCTTGCACCCGCGGATTCAAAATGATATCCTATCTGACTGCAGGGTGCTGTCAGAGTGGTGAAATGAAGGCCGGGAGACAGACTTGACCGAGGCCCAGACTATCACCGCGGAATATTCAGGGAGAGGAGTAAAGGAATTTGAGGGTGAAGCATGGAGTTGGAGTTAGTGTTGGTTCTTCTCCATTCGTAACTGCCGTGCGCGAAGAATCCAAGTCCCAGGGCCGGTTCTTGGAACAGCCCCGTTGTGTGATTGGCCCCTGGAGTGGGGCCGCTCGGCGGAGTGGCGTTGTTGTGGCTGGAGGTCCTGTTGAGTCTGCGGCTGAACACTGGCTATGGTGGCTGGACAGCTCAGTGGCGGTGGACTGTAATGTGGCGATGGCGGCGGTGGTGGCAGCTTGAAGGTCCTGTAGCTTTTCGTCGAAAACACTGCACAGCTCTTCAAGGGCAGCTAAACAAGCGCCGATGTTCAGGATCTCCGCGTGGAGGTCCTGAATAGCCTCCCGTATCGCTGCGTCTACAGAGGGTGCAGGTGGTGTGGTGTCGATGATGATGGTCGGCGGTGGTGTAGTCCGGGCAGGTGGTGTGGTGGTTTGCTCCTGGGGTAGAGAGGGCACTGGGCTTGCCCAGTACCGGCGGTGACGGCGAAGATCGTGCCCAGTGCACTCGGAGGTGGTGCTGGTACCACAGTAGTGGCACCACGGCGGCGAGGAGCAGACGTCAGCTGAGTGTCCGAAGGCACAGCAGCGCCGGAAGGGCCAGTGGCTTTCTTGTCGGCTAGCCTCGACGACCAGAAGTCGCCCTAATAAGGACAACCCTGACGCCAAGGCAGCTTCCAAGTCAGCCTGGTCCTGCATCTCCACACGAACAAGTGACGTTGGCTCCCGGTCGCTGTATATGCGAGTGGCCCTCAAGCAAAAAGGCCGCCACATGGACTGTAAGGCGGTGAGCAAATGCCGGGTGGAAAGGTCCCGAGGGGACCCCCTTACCTCGGCACTAAACCGGGGCGGCGACGTGGAGATGGGCGGAGGGTCGGTGGTGGTGATGATGGCGGCAACTGCGGCTGCAGTTGCGGCGAGACTGCGGTGGTGACTGCCGGCGAAGCAGGGCTTGCCGCGACCGGTGGCGTCGGAGATACTGCCTCCTCGGCGGCTGCCGGGGAAGAGGTGACGGTTGCTGCATTAGCAGCGCCGGCTCTGCGGAGTTTCTTCTTCGCCATGATGACAGCTTGAAGCCCCCAAAAATTCAATGCAATTGCCAGATCAGACGCATAGTTGGTTGACCGAGGCATGCCCCGATCGGTTGTCGATGCCGCAGTACCGAGCCGCATCGCGGCTTTACCTGCGAAATGAGCGAGAAAAGCCGTCTGCTGGCCAGGTGCGTGCATGCGTGCGTGTCTGGTAGGCTCGTGGTGAGCCTAGGTGTTGTTGCTGAGTACCTACCCTGGTAAGGGTTTAACCACAGGAATGAGGTGAAGGTTGAGGTTTTTAATTTTGGAGTTTTCGAGTGTTGGTGTTAAGGAGGTAGCGCTGATAGGCTCCTCAAGCGGTTGCATTTCAGAAGCAGCATCCTTTCCTCTGCTACGCTGGTGTTTATTTTTTTTTATTTAATTGTGGTGAAATTTTGTTAGACCTCTCCCAATGGGAGGGGGGAGTGCTTTGTTCAGCTATTACGCTGTTGGCTGGTTTAAAGCCGTTGTTACCGGGGGTGCCCACAAGCCATGTGGGGAACCCGGAACCACCTCTTTCGGCGTTCAGAGGGTAAGTACTCCCCCAGAGATCTGACAAGCGCGTTCTCATGGTCGCCCAATCTGGCGTAGAATTTTTGAGCCCGGCGCCTAATAACATCATCAACATATGGGAGGGCCGAAGCTTCATGTAGTAGCCTCAAAGGGAAACGTCGACATACAAAATATATGGACCGAAGTCCTCTATTCTGTACCCGCTGTAACCAGAGAAGCCAGGAGTCTGCTGCCATACCCCACACTTCGCAGGCATGGAGCATCAGGGGGACTACAAGCGCCTTGAAAAGGCGTAACTTTAAGTGAACCGGCATCTGGAGGCCAGTACAGGGTAAAGGGAGGCTACCGCCCCCTTTGCTCTGTCCGACGTTCCCCGCACGTGTTCACGAAAAGTTAGGCCCTTATCATGAGTGACGACCAGGTATTTGATAAGTCTCCCACTCTATCTTTTGACCCTGATAGGAAAAGTTGGGTATCTGGTTTAATGCGGGGGCGTTTTATGGAGAACAGAACAGCATGACTTTTGCCCGGGTTAACGGATATCCGCCACTGTCTGCACCAGTCCTGGACGAGACGGAGGTGTCTCTGTATGGGATTGAAAGCTCTGCGTATGTTCCTGTCAGTGAGGTAGAGCAGGACGTCATCAGCAAACTGGGCCATGTTGACGACCTGCACTGTTGGGAAGTCTGCCATGAAAAGGCTAAATAAGGTGGGTGATAA
This sequence comes from Hymenopus coronatus, assembly GCA_030762935.1. Lineage (NCBI taxonomy): Eukaryota > Metazoa > Arthropoda > Insecta > Mantodea > Hymenopodidae > Hymenopus > Hymenopus coronatus. Next base: position 17,366,566 of record CM060885.1, on the reverse strand, counting down.
TACAGAGCCTTCGGGGACTCCGGCTTGTAGGGGTTTTTGTGTAGATGTTTGCCCCGCAACTGCAACTACGAAGGTGCGTTGGTGTAGGAAGCTGTGTATGATGTTGATTAACTGTGTATGTAGGCCAATCTGGATGAGCTTAAACGGGAGACCCTCATGCGAGGTGGTTGAGAAGGCCTTCTCGACATCCAAAGACTCCACCGGCGTGACACCCCAGGCGGCAGCCTCCACCATCCGCATCAGCTGTTGGGTTGTCGAGTGCCTAGGACGGAATCCAAACTGATGGAGAGGGATAGCTTGAATGTCGACTACCTGCGGCGACAAGCGGTGCAGCACTAACCCTTCGAAGACCTTTGAGAGGAGTCCAGAGTCCGGAGTCCAAGAACAAGTCGTCCAGGTTAACCTGGGCGGAATGTAATTTTCGCCACAGTACCTAACCGCTGAAAGCGGTTTTACCTGTGCGATATTGTAGGGAAAAAGATTTTGTCCACAAGCTTTTGTGTCTGTGTCCGCCGGGCGGTGTTAAAATTCCTCCACAGACTTAGGCTTGAGCGCAGTCGATCACTTGGGCGATCACCCACCCAAGTGGTGACCACGCGCAATGCTGCTTAACTCGATGTGCCGCTTGTGTGGCCGCCGAGTTAAGCAGGCCGGTTGGGAGGAAAGTTGGTAGGATTAAATATTATGGGTGGGTGGGAGGTTCCAGATTAATCAGGGGGCCAGGGTTTCAGCCGGCTGTTCTCCCAACCGGCTGCTACCCCACCCGTTACTGCGAAACCTGGGGGCTGTTTGGATTAAGGGATGGCAGTCTCTCAGGCTAGTGGCCCGAATGCGTCCCTTGGCAGGGGGTAGGATTTTCTCCTTCTTGGCGCCCTATAGTCGTAGGCGCCCAAAGTGCGCACCAGAGGGTTGGGGTGAAAGGCAGTTTATCATACAACGTGCGGGCTCGTTCCCTCACGACGTCGATGATATACGGGATTCCGGAAGAGGTATGTAGGATGCGAGATGGGAATCTGCGCCCGGTATCGTAGATAATCCTTAATGCCCTGTTCTGAACAGCCTGAAGTCTGCGAATTGTGGACGGTGCCGCTGACCCCCAGACCTCGCAGCCGTACAGGATCAGGGGAGGAATGATCGCCTGATACAGGCGCAGTTTGAGGTGTTTAGGCATGGCGGATTTAAAACGGGGTACAACTGTCTGAGGGCGGCGTAGCCTAGCCCCACCTTGCCCCTTACATGTGGCGCGAAAGTGAGCCGCGGTCGAGGAGGATCCCGAGGTATTTGGCGGCAGCGCCTGTTGGCCGAGTCGGTGTGGGCCAATGGTAGGGAAATGTTTCCTGATTGGCCCGGTGTATGACTTCGGTCCTTAATTTTCTTAGATGCCATCCGCATGTTTTCCAACGATGTTGTGCACGCCATCCTCAGCCAAAGGCCTTTGTCATTTATAAACATGACACGGCAGATCAACCGAGAAGCCCTCATCAGTAACCATCGCCGTAAAAGCTTCAGATTATATTTAATCTTCTGGATATTCAAGGAGAACTGGAGGTGGTTCGGTAGTTTAAGAGCCTAAGTTCGAGTAAGATGAAAATAAGAAGGATTTATTAAGCAAATGGACATAGGAACTCTAGATCCCTCTGTTTACATGCTCCTTGAATATGTTGTTCTGGTGAGTGTTTATACTGTTATCGGAAGGCACACTCTTAAAGTACGTTGCCCCCTGTGACAACTTACATAAGTACACATTTTTCTGGAATTTTCAAAAAAAAGTTACATACGTATTATAAGGACACATAATGATCACCACATACAGTTACAAACTCTATGGCCTTCTGACCAGGGATACAATCCTTCAGAGCACAGGAGACGAGATTTCTTAATATTCTGATACAGAATATATCCTCAAACAATTTTGTGACATATGTACACCTCATTATACATACTTACTTCTTACAAAATCATACATACCTGTTATAACACACATTGCACCGGCATGATAGTTTAAAGCTGTTATCTATTTACTGGGCAATGCAAATGGAGTAATAGTAGTAGCAGGAACTTTCCTTCTGTTCTTTAGGTGTTCTGTGTGAATATAATAGAAATACATCACAGAACACATTGTTTTAGGGCAAGTTGCTACAAGAACTCATTATGTATAACATCGAAATTATTTATATGTAATATTTGGCCTTAAGCGAAAATACTCTCCCTGGTTTATGGCTTTCGTGTTAATATCTGATATATCCAGTAGTATAATTACTTCCCTTCCAGATTTAAGCGGGTCGAGCGGTACGTGAAAGGCTGGATTTGGCAGGGACTTCGTGGCGCGTACGTGGCATTTCCTCACTGCCGGGGCTGGCCTACCGTTTTGTTCTCAGGGTTATTTCTTGTGCTGGTTTAAGGATTTTCATCACTCCCTGTCTGGACCTTTGATTCGTTTAGAGAAATTGCACACACACAAATACCTTTCTGAACTTAGTGTGCATGGAGATCAAATGGCGTTCACTGCCGATGCGCCTTATACATTGACTCGTTATTCAATTGAAATTCGTGAAACTTCATCATTGCCTGAATAGAAGCAACTCAATAATAGAAATTACGAGGATTTCAGTTCTTTATCATGATACCATGATCCTTTTTCAAGTAGCTTGAAGCAAAATGGAACCAAAAATCAGACAAGTTGCCGAGCCAGGTGGCTTAGGGATTTCGTCTGAGACTATATTCCGGAGGTCGTGGAATCGATTCCCGCAGCTGACCTCTCTGACTCGTGGGGTTTTCAGGGGGTTTCCCGGGTCACTAGGCAAATGCTGGGAAACTTATCATTCTTCCGTTTCATTCAACCGGCATATTTTAGGGTCGTAAATGTCGGCGAGGACTACAGTGTTGGCGCCATTTCGTGGGATTTGAAAATACAGACATCGGCGGCGGAATGGCGCTAGAAGTCGTATGTAGACACAGGGATTTCAGTCAGATCTGGGGAGAGGGCTTTCAGCGCTGCCCTGTGTCGAGATGAAGAACTGCTTGGACTCTGTTAGGGACCATCCATGATGACTTCTTCCCCGCCATCCGGTTTCGACCACTCGTAATTACTCTCATAGCATTCTCTCCTCCTGGAGTCTGAGGTATAACAAGCCAATAGATGGAATCCCCTCCAACATCACACACACATACCAGAAAAGTTACATGTGCTAAGGAAAGACGACACCACTATTGCTTATCCTATACGCACACTAAATAGAAAAGAATAAGTCACTATCACAAAACTACGAATTGGACATAGTGGATTAACCTACTCATATATCTTCACTAAAGACGGTACACTATAGAACGACGGCTCTACGGCATCACTTAAGATCTATAACATTGAACACTTACTCCTAAAAAATTAAAGGAAGTTCTGCTCTTCCTCAGGAGCACAAAGCTTGATTTAAAATTTCTAAGTACTTATTTACAATATTTTGTTTACATTTGTGAAAACTTTTGTTTCTAACAGTAATGCATTTATTCACAATCCTTTATTTAAAAGCAAGTTAATGTTTTGTTGCGATTATGAGATGAATTGTCATAAACTGTATAGTCGCGATATGACCTACTAGTTAAAGCAAATTAAAATAAATACGAGGGTCGGCTGATAAGTCCCGGGCCTCACACCACTAGGGCAGTTAGACGGTAGCATCGTAAAGCATAACACTAGACTAGCTTGTATCCATAGTTATAGGTCAATAGCTTGTTTAGTTTTCGAATGACAGAATTTTATACAAGACTTTAGAGTTTTCACGAAAATGGAGGTTTCGGAAAAACGAGCAGTGATTAAATACTTCCATTTTAAAGGCTTAACGCCTAAAGAAATCAAGAATGAAATAGACAGTACATTGAAAGACTCTGCCCCTTCATAGTCAATGATTAAAAGGTGGATTGCAGAGTTTAAAGTTGGGACGTATGAGCACTAGAGATAAGCCTCGCTCTGGACGTCCTGTAGAAGTGACAACTCCAGAGATCGTTGAAAAAATTCAGCGTTTAGTACTGTATGACCGCAGATTAATGTGTATGAGATAGCAGAGGCTGTAAACATATCTAAAGAACGTGCAGGTAATATTTTAACTAATGTTTTGGGCTTTCACAAGGTCTGTACAAGATGGGTGCGTTTGTTGACTCCTGATCAAAAGTTACAAAGAAAAACTGTTTCTGTTAAGAATGTGGAGCTCACCGTAAAAATCCCAGTAAATTTTTGAGATGACTTGTTACCATGGATGAAACTTGGATACATCACTACACCCCAGAAAGTAAATCACAGTCAAAACAGTGGATTGCGCCAAGTGATCCAACTCCAAAAAAGGCAAGGTCAATTTTCTCAGCTAAAAGGTTATGGTGAGTATTTTCTGGGATGCACAGGGAACTATTTTTATTGATTACTTGGAAAAGGGTAAAAGTATAACTGGTGAGTACCACGCAAGCTTACTGCAACGTATGAGTGATGAGGTGAAAAGAAAAAGATCTTATTGGGGGCTTATTTAATCACGACAATGCTCCGGTCCATTGTTCAGTCATTGCAATGGGGAAAATGTGCAAATTAAAGTTCGAATTGCTTAAACATCCACCCTATTCGCCAGATCTAGCACCCAGGGACTACCACCTGTTTCAAAATCAAAAGGTTTCTTGGAGGACAAAGATTTCACAGCTATTTTAGGACCTTGATGCACTACAGAGATGGTTTAATTAAATTAGAACGCCGATAAGACATATGTATTGGCCTTTCTGGAGATTATGTTGAGAAATAAAGAAAAAAAAAAAATATATGCTGTTTTCATTGAGAGGCCCGGGGCTGATCAGACAACCCTACACTGTAAAACTGTCTGAAAGTCACTAGTATGTAGTAAAACCTGTTTCGATGCGGTCTTCGGTGCTTTGTGAAATTCTAGAATTCTGTACATTCTATCTGGTTTTAAAAGTGATGGTGTCCCATCGAAGAAACAGTGTATGAAGGTTACGAACTCTATGCAATATTATGTGTTGGATTAAAATATCTAATTTCCTGCTATGTTGAATTGTCATACGCAGATCAATAAAATAATTGTTATCGGTGTTTTCGAATCTGCCAGTATCGAGCTCAAGATTACTCATCGCTTAGCAATTAACATGCATTAAATGAAACCTCTCTCTCGTTCAATTGTGCAACCATTTCAAATTGTATGGTCATGTAAAGCTTTGAACTATAGAAAGAACTCATCTGTTATAGGTTGGTGAACGATTGGTTTGTTTAATAAATTCTAATTTGAAAAACATTCGCACTCACTTCCACATGAGTACTTCCTGCTGCTCTGTGATGGGTAGAGAAATATTGCCAATTAAATAATGAGCCTCGTAGGATCCAGGAATCCAACCCGGGACTTTTGGATTGAGGAGTTAGAACGCTGACCACTCGATTAAACGAGGTGAACCACAGCTGTCTCTAGTCATGGCCGGGCCCTCCCTATCTAGCAATATCGTGCAGCGGATTTTTAGCCATTCTGCTACACATCTGTTAAGTGTCTGGAAACCTCCACATATTTTTCGTATATTAAATAGAATTCATTGACTGACACTCAACGGCTATTGGCTTGTCGTCACAGAATGGGCATTTTATTTTACAGCTACTTTTATTTTTGTGGGAAGTGGGACAGTTTAATGAAATCAAAGCTTAAATGCAGTCATTAATTACGGTTGTATTTAATAGGGATTTTCATTTACACGAGAAATTTACGACAATATTTTAAATTTTCTTTTATTATTCAATTTGTTAAGAGCTCTTCATTTGCCCTTAAGTACTTATTAGTAATGGCATGTTACTGATAGTAGATATTGTATTTTCAATTACAATGTAATTGAAATGAACTTAAAGAGAGCTCTTCGTTTTCATTTTAATTTCTCATCAGAATATAATCTTACCATTAGTTACAACTGATTGCATAAAGAACCTATTTTTTTTTATAATTTACTAAGAATATCAAACTTGTAGGGTGGCTTTAATATGTAATACAAGAGCGCTGCTGTTGTTGTTGATATTTGGCGAAACATAACAATCGCAGATGTCTTATAAGGGACGGAAGTTGAAACATTCTAAAAGTATCACACTTCACCTTACCACGTTAAAAGCTATACATTTTAGGACTTCATTTGGTAGGCGTGCGCTTTTACGCTAAAAGCCGTGTTCACTCGTGAAGAGATAAAACCCGACAGATTAATAAGAGTAATTTAATAATAAAACATGAAAAGAAACGAAAGAAATATAACAAATCAGACAAATAATAGGGAAAAATAACATAAATAAACAGAGGGAATTTAAGCAAACAAATAAAAAGTAACAATTAATAAATAGAAATCACTAAACCAAATCAAAACTACTTAAATGAAACTAGCTATTTTAAAAGGGAAACGGACAGTTGACATAGAATCACATAAAAGTACGAAAGCTCATGAATCCAGAGCGAGAGGCCAGGACGGGTCGTTAGCGAACAATGGAGACTGGTATATCAAAGTCCAGAAGCTCAGAGCTGCAGACAATAAGTGGAAATACTCAGGCGAAGTTCACGCTACACCAAACACAGAATGTGTTATCAGGCCTGTTAAAATGTTAATGCCGTATGAACATAGCGTGATGTCTAAAACACAATGAAAACGCGACAAAATATACAAATGCAACATATTCTTAGCCAATAAAACCAGGTGAAAGTAACCGAAATAGCAAAAGTCTAGGCACACCCTAGAAAATGGGTGGCGAATAGACTTGTCTAGCCGTGGGAGCCTCGAAAAATACGAAGTTTGCATAGACACTTAAACGTCAGAAACTGTGTGGTGAACCCACTTCGCGTTATAGCTCGTGGTATAATGACAGTTTTGTAAACTTTCATTATGCCGCGATGTAAGGGAATTCGATTCACATGGGAAGAAAATTAAGAGGGATATTAGCGTGTCGGCGATGGTGAAATAGTTAACTTTATTTGTGAACGTTTTGTCGAGGCTCGGCCCGGAAACCAATTCCTGGAATTTGGTCGGCCAGGGTGACGTGTGAACAAAAAAGGGCAATCAGGAACAGATGCTTCATTAAGGTTCCACTCCTCATAAAATCAACCCCGAAATCCTAAAACCATTTCCTAAGCTGGCCGGTAACACAGCTTCCTCCTCTCCTTCTAAACCCACAACAAAACCGCTACATTCTTGAAACTGAAAGTTATTTTAGATGCATTAGTTATGTCTAGGTTATACACTATGCAACTTGATTCGCTTTTACATACTACTCTTTAAGCCGCTATGGCATACATTATCTGCAACATTAAAAAATCCTGCACGTAGCTTTCTTCCACTACCCATTTATTTTCATCCTCCTTTAGCTTTTAAGACGACGATACATTTCTCCTCATCTCTGTTGTGGATTCTTTAAGCTTATTTTCATTCGCACAGCTTAAATATGAAGGTAAAATCGAAAACAACTGGATAATCGCATTTACGAAAACATGCATTTTCATTCTTTCTGTATATTTCTAAACAAAACCAACGCAACTTTCCTGAAAATGCTTTATACATACCACAGATCTGCTAAAAGGTGACCTTTTAGGTGGCCTTTGGAACAGAGTGAAACCATTTACTCTGTAGAACGGACTGATTAGTTAACCCAAAACAATTAATATATTCTTCAGTTTTTATTAGGTAATAATTTCTTACGCACATGGCACTACAAATATATCTGCCATCTTTATGTGATATTTGCACTGGTAAATACATCATAATAATGGAAATATTGGCACAAATATATAAGCGATAACCAAGGAGAGTATCTTGCACTGAAACATGTGTTGCGTTACTGAGCCGATGCGAGTTTGCACATTCTAGTTTAGATTTAAACTGAGCCTTATCTATTGGTTACGGAGACAATATGGCTGCGGGACAGGTGAGTAACAGATGTCAAGATTTCATCGAGGTTAGTTCACGTTAGGTTAAGTTAGCTGTGTGTAAATGCACTGGATCGAAATAAGGGGTAAAAATGGAGTTCCCGAAAATCGACTCTTCTTTCCAATGTGAGATGCGCGGTCTTCCGTTTGTTCAGTCTGCTTGCGTATGCGCAGCCGTGTTGGTCATCGGCCAATGGCTGAACACAAATCTAAAACTGAATTAGAATCTGTAATGTCGCTGAGCTGAGAGGACTTGTGTCTTTGCCTCGTTTACCAGGACCGCGCAATGTGCAGAGATGGCTATGGTTGAAATGTACGCATGCTGCATTTGAGAGTTGGGCCGTTTACCTAAACTTCATTATATTATATCATCTACATTTGTTTTGGGGTAGTGTTTTGTTTTTCGTTTTCTCGCTCTGTCTAAACTTCATTGCGTGTTCAATTATGTTTGAGCAGAGAAGAAACGGCGAAAGCAACACTTGTATAATTTTTGGGGATAGTTAATGTCCTTTAACCTGGAGCACCAAATCGGACGGTGAATGAAATTGGTGAAATGTTGCTCAAATGAGCCTGGAGATCATAGGGCTCGTTACTAGACATTCGTCTTCTCAGGATAAGGGAAATTGAGAGAGAGGGGGGGGGGGAAGATAGGTAGGTCGAATAGCTCACCCTAACTGCGATTTGAACTCGGGATCTCTTGAATATGAGGTAGACACGATACATCTATATTACAAAGGTTTGCTTGGATATTTTGAATACACTTTATGTGATTTGCTATATAACAGGAAGGCTTGATGGTGTCACAGTCAAAGGGCGAGAGAAACGCATGTGCGAAGGGGTTTTACTCATTCCACCTATTCTACCTTTCTCTTTTCTCTAAAACAAGAGGTCAACAATTAAATTAGTTTCAAAAGCTTAATACTTAATGGAATATCCTAGATAAAATAACCCTTAACTAAGCGTATTTGTGGTTTTTGTCACGGTAAATGATAAAATTATAGCCTTCTTTGTTTTCAGAGTGAAAATACACCTGCTTGTGGCACTTTTTGAAGTTTTGTACCTTCGTTGTAAACTTTAATTGAATATTGGACATATTGTCCTCTTGCAAAATGCTTCTCCCCCACAGTTTCATAGAGATGTGTGCTGTAAGAGTTCATTTACTGATGTCCAGAAAAGGAATGTATAAGCTATTCTGTACGATTACAAACGATATTTTCGAGAAGGTAACGTTTGTCGGATGTTCTAGAGTTCATATTCCATTCAGCGTTTAATCTAAATTATTTTACTTATTCGTTTCGGCAATCTATCTTCCCTCAGCTATTGTATATGAACCTCTCTCAGTGATCATAAAGCTTATATTATGTATTTTAGTTCCAGATATAAGATATCCCTTCAGAATAAAGTGAACATAAATTTAAAAGTTATATAGGTTGGTTGTGGAACCGTTAGAATGGCTGTATGCACATAAGCGCAGAACAGAAATGGGATCTGTTGCAAAGACCACTGTCTAATGTAATCAAAATACTCAAATATATGGCGACTACCTAACTGTGGCAGAATAATTCCTGTGTGCCAAAAGAACCCACAGATTGCTTCGCCCTCTTAAAAGTTTGTTGAGGAAACAGAGTTGACAAAACCGTATTAATGAAACCAACTATCACAAAGACAGCAGGTGCTGATGATTGTTCAGAGCACATGACAGATTGCCTTTTGAGAAAGTAAGTAATAAGTGTGTTTTCTCCAAAATGTTTCACTTTTAATGAGATTCATACTCGCGTTTGGCTTCTAAATTGACTAGCTTTTGAGCCATATTAGATTTCATTCCAAATGTTATTTATCCCATTCAACTTTTAAATGCTAGTCCGATCAAATAGTGTTACCTTTCTAGAGTGTTTCCATTCATCCATTCTGTGTTTATACTTTACTTTTTCTACCACGTATGTCAATGTCAGCAAGTGTCAGAAAAGTCAATTAATTACCTAACTTGGCATTTAAGTATCCTCAAAGGATACGACACGAAGATTTGCAGGAAAATCTGCCTACCCCAAACCATCCTTTACATGGAATATTTTTAGAAATATTTGTTTTTCTCAGAAATGCTTCTAAGAATTTTGATTAAGTGCAATATATTAAATACCTATATTTATATGTAAAATAACATGGATTTTCTGAGAATAGCTTCTGAAACTCTGTTCTTTCTGAGAACTTTTGTAAAGCCAATAAGTCGTAAGAGATATATAAAGTCTTACTACAAAAACTCTGATGTAGCCCATTCGCATGTCTTTCTCTACATCTCTGCAAAAAATGTTATTAACAAGCTTATGCATCTATTTAGTTCATGCTAATTGAGAAAAATTAGCAGAAATAGTCTTAATACTTGCTTCCTTGTAAGTAGAATCGAAATAAGGGCGTACCATATGTTAAAGTGATAATCAAAAGCTGGTTGCTATGTGACTGAAGTTCCTTTCTTTGTATGGACAGGAGTTGACAAATCCCTGTATGAATAAAGTATGTTTTTTCAAAGCTGAAACCAAAAACAAGGGATATCTAAAAAAAAAATGAAAAAAAATGTATATAACATAAAATTCCGTAAAATTCACCAAGAAGCTATTTCCAGAAAATTCAAAATATACATTTCATAAGTCAGGTAAATATCTTTAATATATGGTATTTTAATTAAAATCGACTAAGCCATTTTTGATGAAATCAAAATTTTCGAAAAAATTTCCATGTAAAGGGTAGTTTGGGGAGGGAGGATTTTTCTTAAAATATTCGTGTCACATCACTGGAAGATACTAATCTTAAATACCAAGTTTGGTATTTTAGCGACTTTTTGTTTTTGAGTTATCGTGTTCACAGACATACGGACTCACGGACACACGGACACACACACACACACACACACACACACACATGGACCTTTTTCTGAAAATGCTTTTTTGGATTCAGGGGGACCAAAACATGTATTTTCGGTGAAATCTCGGTATCGAACTTTTGGGCGGAATGCAATACCTTCTCTATACACTATGTAAATGGTATGTGTAGAGGAAGTAAAAATTGTATATTTTCTTAAAACACTGAATTTGTCAAATATGTTTATTTTTGTGGAGTTAATTATTTTTGAGATTTCCTTATTATTAGCTTCAATTTTCAATTACTTATACTTTTCTCTAACGGAAAGTCGGCATTACTTTCATTTCTCTTTATTTTACTCCTGTTATGCAAAATGGTCCCAATTTCAGTGCCATCATACTCGACGGCTTTTAAGGAGATCAATTGGTGAACTTTATATATTTTGTATTAAATATCACTGATTTTGATGTTTATGCTGCGAGTTACATATCAAATCATAAGCAGGTATACATATTTTCGTTGCAGTATTTCTGGTGGTTCTAATTTACTATTTTAATGGCTAACAAAAATGCTCCACCCGATGAAAGCATTTAAAATATTACTGATATAAATATCCATTTTAATTCTAAGAAGTATTTAAGAACAAATGTTGAAAATCTATTTTTATTGATGTTTTATTTTTGAGAGAAAAATGATAAACTTGTGAGAAACAATCTTTTTTCACTAATTTTAGTGTGTTTATATTTCTCCATTGATAACCGATAAAGTAAAATAATTCCCAATTTTAATACCTGTAGCTTTAGGTGTACCTATGAAAAATTTGAATATAACCCAGTAAAATTGAGTCGGTTGGAACATTTTGAACATTTTGTAGAAATCACAGAAAGCAATAGAGAAGCTTTGAAATTCAAAAGAACTATCTGGCCTTGTGCGCAGAGATTCATATAAATTTATTTATAATAATTAGAAATAGTCAACAAACAGATGTAGATGATTCATATAAGCGGAAAATGGAGTTGTATGCACCATGGCGGCGTGTTTCCTTCGGGGCTGCGTGGTTGATTCTACCACATAGGAAGAGTTTATAGTGGGTAGATAGGACCCTTTTCACCTAGTAAACTCCGCAGAACGGTGTCGAGACACGTGACCGAGGGATAAAACTCTGTGGGCTCATAGATACCGATCGGATCGTCAGTTAGGTGGAGAAGGTTGCCACTGGAGATGCCAATGCCTAGTAGGCTCCACAGAACCGCATCGAGACATGCGACCGAGGGATAAAACTCTGTGGGCTCATAGAAACCGATCGGGATCGTCAGCTAGGCGGAGAAGGTTGCCACTGGAGGTGCCTATGCCTAGTAGACTCCGCAGAACGGTATCGAGACACGCGACCGAGGGATAAAGCTCGGTGGGCTCATAGATACCGATCGGATCGTCAGCTAGGTGGAGAAGGTTGCCACTGGAGGTGCCCATGCCTAGTAGGCTACGCAGAACGGTGTCGAGACACGTGACCGAGGGATAAAACTCTGTGGGCTCATAGAAACTGATCGGGATCGTCAGCTAGGTGGAGAAGGTTGCCACTGGAGGTGCCCATGACTAGTAGACTCCGCAGAACGGTATCGAGACACGCGACCGAGGGATAAAACTCGGTGAGCTTATAGAAACCGATCGGATCGTCAGCTAGGTGGAGAAGGTTGCCACTGGAGGTGCCCATGCCTAGTAGACTCCGCAGAACGGTATCGAGACAAGCGACCGAGGGATAAAACTCGGTGAGCTCATAGAAACCGATCGGATCGTCAGCTAGGTGGAGGAGGTTGCCCCTGGAGTTGCACATGCCTAGTAGGCTCAGCAGAACTGCATCAAGACACTTGCTAAGGTGTTACCCTAAAGAGCTCCAATGCAGAACGGGATTGTCAACCTTGGCATGAGTCAGGATCGGGGAACAGGTACTTAAATAAGAACACTGATGTCAAGATAAAACTGAGTCGCACCACCGTGCCACTAGCAGAGTTGTTAGCGCTCTGGTGCATGGAAACTGATTGCTCTCTCCGTCCGTCCCTCCGTCCGAGATCTGGTAGACTCTTGGTGAGCCTAGGTATAGTTTCTGTGTGCCCTGGTAAGGGTTTAACCACAGGAATGAGGAGGGTGATTTAGGTTTGGTAATATTTGTAAGGCTTTGGGTGATGATGTTAAGGAGGTAGCGCTAGATAGGCTCCTCAAGTGGCTGCATTTTTAGGAGCAGCATCCTTTACCTCTGCTCCGCTGGTGTGAGTTTGATTAAATTGTTTTTTGGAGAAAAGTTGATTGATTACTACAAATGTTAGGAGGGGGAGTACTTCAGTTAACTTGCCGTTGACTGAGTTGTTTCCGATTAATTAGTGTAGTCACTTACAATACCTTCCACTTTTTCAAAATTGAATTCCTGAATATTGTATCTTGATAATAGATCAAATAGGGGGAAAAAAACAGCTTACTAAAGGTTTACTAAAATTTTTCCGAAGGACCCTTTTCAAATGCCAAACTTTATGATTTAATCAAAATATATAAACCCAACAAAATGCAATGTAATAAACCAGATATTGGCAGACCATAAATAAACACACCAAACTCAAACTCCCTTCACATTTGGTGAACAGCAGCAGCAACATGGGGGCGAGCATTGTCATGAAGAGGTTTGATAACGTCAGCAGTAATGTTGTGCCCTTCTACGGTGTACCGCGTTAAGTGACCCAAGCTTGTCATCAGTCGCTGGCCCTTGTGGTTATCTGTGAGGTTCTTAGGCACAAAATTTACGAAATTTCAACGCATCGTGAAGAATATCATACACTGCATCATAGGAAATGTCGAACTGTTACAATAAGGTTCGCAGTTGAACAGGCTGGTTGTCCAAAATTGTCGCCTCAATGTCTCTGATATTTTGCGGAGTTGCAACTGTTGCCGGCCTCCCGGAGCATGACGAATCTTTAAGTTTCATATCGAGGCCCTCTTGGAAGAATGCACATCACCTGGAGACATTGCTACGGCCCATACAATCATCCCCATACACGCCACACATATCCTTCTAAATTTCATTCGGTTTATGCCCTTTGGCCTATAAATATCGAACCATGCTTCTCTGATTTTCACACGACAGTAGCACGCGCGCCACCTTTGTTGCGTAGTTCACGCTTGTCGCGCTAGAGCTGCAAATAAATAAAGATTATCCTGTTTAATGAAAACTTTAAAATATATCTATATGAATTTTCAATATTTCAGCTGCAATACCAAGGAGGAAAAAAATGGTGTTGCGTTACTTTTCGATCTGCCCTCTTAGTAAACACTTCCAATGTTGGTTTGGTTTTATCAACACCACATTGCTTCTGTTGGGCCTAGTGATGAACTAATGAAATATTGCTAGGCACTTAAGGATATACACCAATAGTCCTGGCGAGAATGCGCAGGTGCTTAATGCGGTACTGCACAAGTGAGGCAGGGGCCTCCTACTTCCGGTGGGGGTTTTTCGTGAGTAGTGCCGCCCTGGTTCGAGTCTAGGGCGGGGAGTCTCACACTCCCAGGCTTGCCTGGGGTTAGGGCGTCAGTAGCCTTTTCCCCTACCTCTAATAATAAAAAAAAAGACCCAGGGTTCAGTAGTTAGAGTACCTGAATGAGAACAGGAAATCCGTGGCGACACCATTGCCATTTTCGGTCTGACTTTACCAATTTAAAATATATTTATGTCTACCTTAGCTACGCAATTGAATATTTTGTATACTGGTTGTATTACATTTGCGCAATCTTGTTGCCGTTCTCCAGCGGAATTAGCAAATGTATTTTACGGGAGTTAGGTGGGTTAAGCATATTAGGACAAGAGGAATGAATGCATTTATACTGTGCCTTTGAGAGTCATTCCGGACCAACAAGCCTATCATTAACCTTTAGTTTCACCTTAAATACCTTGAGCACGTTCATGCATACAACCCACGGATGGTGAACATTGATGATGCATGCAATGAAACTATATTTGGGAAAGGAGTTTTGGAATGGAAAGATTTCAGAGCTGAGTTTAGGCTTCATCCTCAATATATGCCAATTATTAGGACTGGCGAAAACCCGAAAGAAACCTTTGAGAGAACGGTCCTGGAGGGTTATCAACCATAGCCTTACCGTTCAGGAGTTCGTCTCTTTATAACTTGGACCAGGGCTACCTGTTTCGGTTTAAGCCATACAATATGGAATAAAAACAGGCTGAAAACCCTTTTCAGAGCTCCTCCAATTTATTTTAAGCAACTAAACTTACTGCAGAGAGGTAGATTACTGTTAGCATGCAGCGCTTAAGCGCGAGATAGAAAACTAAGATAGGAGGACGGGAACCACGACAGCAATAACAATATTACGACGTGGTTTACTCTATAAACAAAATCAGCACCTATACTGGACTGTTTGTGCTAAATACTAGAATTTGTTGAAGGTCGTCTGGTAGGGAATGTTTGAGTCACATTTTACTCTGGAATCGATCACCTCACTTGGCAGGGACGGTGTTTAATTCAATGAGTATCTTTAGAGACAAGACTATTTGAAAGGTGCAAAGGAGAGAGTATTGTATTTCAAATTTTTAAAAGTTAAGTGGCTAGTGATAAGGCAAAACACTGATATTACTTCTCAGAATAAATTGGGTAGGGTAGCTATTTGCCACTTTATATATAGGATGTTCTATTACAGAGCAAGATGGCTCCGTTATAAAGTGTGATGCTCCCGTTCGGGAAGTCCTGTGCTCGATTCCCGTCGAGTACTCACTCTGGTGACAGCGCCATGATCGACTGATTATATCATTCGCCTCTCACCTAGACGGCTCTGGTACGATCCCAAGCGACCGCATGTGGGATTTGTCTTGGATAAAATGGCGCAGGGGTGGGTTTTCTCCGGGTTCTCCGGTTTCCCCCACCATCGCATTCCACCGGTGCTCCTTCATTCCATGTATTATCAGTGTCATCGCCTGCGGTGCTATTTGTAGCAAAAGCGGGTGTTAAACGCTATAAAAACCTCACTCTGGCCTTGGCTTTTGCAATTTTTTCGTGGTCTTTCTTGATCTGTGGTGAATGCTGGGGTGGATTTTCATTTACCACGATTTTCTTCCGTCATTTCCACTTCCTTCCGTTTCCTTCTCATATTTCCGGTGTGCATATAGCTTTGATGGTGTACAGTGAGATTAGATAAAAGGCGCGAATGCTTGCTCCAAGGAAATAGCATTCCCCATGGACAGTAGAGGGCTGCTTTGTTGAACTTGCCCTCCGTCGCCCCTCTGGACAGCTCCACAGTGAAACGGTCTTCTAGATAGGAACTGTTAGGGACTTTCTCAGGTTTCTGTGGCCTGTCTCTTGCATACTATTTGCTTCAATACATCCCTTCTTCCTACGTGTTGGTAGCCGCATTAGATCTGGGTAGGTCACAGTGCGTGAGATGTCGCTCTCCGTTATGTACTCTATGTCCTACACCTCCATGATATTTAATTTGGGGATTCCCATGCATTCAAATCAGAACATCTATATAAAAATCCCCAAAAGAAGGAAAGTAAGGCACTGCGATGAGACTGACAGTCTAATTCAGAATAATTTGCTATGAAAACAACTAAGAAAACCAAGATGACTTCGAAATGCGTGCCAATAATGAAGAAGAACAAATACTCATTAGTTTTTAGTAGAAAATATTTTACAAAACATACACATTTTTAATTATTAAAATCAATGATATATTAAATGTTATTAATTATAAACTATTTACTTGTTTATTCCGTGATATGACCATTTAAATACAAGTACACAAAATCTTGATATTTTACTTAAACATTTGTACCAATTTTGTATAATTTATCCATTGCGATTATACCAGTAGGCTGTGCGGGATATGGACGCTACCTGATTTTGTTTTATTTGGAAGACAGTTGCATCTCTGTTTTACACCGAGGTTAGCTACAGATGGAAGCTGCCTAGGAGTATGTTGATTGTACCAGATTATCTTAATACTGTGGGTGTCTCAAGATTGCGTGTGAATACATTGCCTCATTTTAGCATGATAGTGTGCAATTAAACGGATTTTGAACAAGATGCATAAAGATAAATGTGTAATATCAATAATGTAACCAATTAATGTATTCGATGCGTCTTTAAGTATATGAACAGTTACACCGTTAAATAGAGGACGGTAACTGTCTATAAGTTAAGTATTTTGACCCTATCCTTTTGATTTTGCTGGGAAACCTTTCCATAGACGAATGTATTCAACGAAAATCTTATAGGGAATAAGTAAATATAAATCCCACATTTCAAACTTAATATAAATGATACACCCAAGTGTGTAATTTTAGGGAAAAATAGGATTTACAAAACAATTTTTTGCATTTTGCAACAATATTGTATGTCTACCAGCATGTGTATCTCAAACTACGAATATTTTGGACAGGTAGAGTCAGACCGAAAAATTCAATGTCATAGTTGGGAGTAAACCACGAATCTCCCGGTCTCTAACTGGTTGCTCACTGAGCTACCATGGTAACATGCCGGTACGGCATTAAATTCAATTGACTCGCATGTTTCCCGGTAAACCATAACCTCAAATTATTTTCGGATGACAATCGCAGCTTACAATGTCGTAAGTACTTTGAGTCCCGAGCCTCATAGTTTACTCAACTATTAAGTCAATTAGTGTTAATGAGGAATTTAATGGAAAACAAGCAGCTGACTTAGTAAGGTAGAAGAAAAGAGCGTTTATTGAACAGTCGTATTGAGGAAGTGTGTCCTGAGCAGACAAGAGGAATCCACGCAAGTCTGTGTGCACATGACTCCACTAGTCTCTCCAAACAATTATTAATTGGACGTAATCATACTAGACCCACCTCAAGCAAATACACCTCAACACTAGAAAAGTGTGGGTGTGCACGCGTGCATACACACACACACACATACAGCAACACTCACGAACGGCTAATGGCCCATGAGCACAGTATCATCGCACTCCAGTTCTTACTTTCTCTACACTACTGTGTACATCGTGTATAGAGAAGGTGTTACATTTCACCCAAAACTTCAATACCAAGATTTCATCGGAAATACACGTTTTTGGGTACCTTATATAAAAAACGCATTTTTGGAAAAAGGTTCGTGTGTGTCTGTGTGTCAGTGTTCCCGTGTGTTAGTGTGTCCGTGTGTCTCTGAACACGATAACTCAAAAACGAAAAGTCAGTAAAATACAAACTTGGTTTTTAAGTTTAGTATCTTCCAGGGATGCGACACGAAGATTTTGAGAAGAAATGGAAGAAATTTCGAACATTTGGATTTTCTTAAAACGGGCTGTAACGATTTTGATTAAAATACCGTACATAAGATATATTTATATGACAAATAAAATATATACCTTGAATTTTCTGGGAATACTTTCTAAAGACCTCTTTGTTCTGAATGAATTTTGCTGAATTTTGCGTAACTGGTAAACCGCAAGAGTTAGACAAAAACTTACCACACAAAAATGTAGATTACGATAAAGCACACAATGTATGTTATATACTCTTTTTGGTGGAATTACAATTTGTGAGATACTCCTTTTTATTTATTTCAGGTTTAAAATACTTAACACTTTCTCACATGGAAAGTTATAAACTCCTGGCCCTGCATAGAAACGGATTTCAATCACATGGCAACCAGCTTTAGAGAGATTTGATATACGTTTTAGCCTAGTGTATAACCTTATTTCCTTCTACTTACATGAAGCAAGTAATTAAAAAACAATTATGCTAATATTATTAACAATAATTTGTTACAGCAATGTAGAGAAAGTCACATTAATGGACCGCATCAGAGTTTTTAAATTGCGCTCTCATATTCTAACATGGATAATGCTCTATGTTGGTTGTATTTTGCGGTGGTTTCAAAGAAGGGTTATTTCAAACAAAAGTTGCTGCTTCAAAGCTTCCCTTGGTGGTCAAAGACTTGTGGGAATCCTTGATCCACCCAGTGAGGGGTAGAGTCACCTATTAGCTGAAGACACTCAGCGGACGGCCTCGGATGTCTCCACTGCTAGGCTGATGTTGAGAATGAAGATGGCAGAAGTTTTACCACTTCACATAAACTAGGTCATACTCACATTGCGAACAGTGTATATCAGATACGAATCACTGTTAGGTCGCTACAAGCTGGAAAATGTGCGCTGCGATTCCGGGCCACTGTAAGTGGTTTAAAGTAATCGATAACCTATCGTAACATAACACAAAGGTATTATAACCGGTACACGCTTCCATGGCATCCGAAAATTAAATTAATAGCACTTGTTTTGCTGCTGTTTTTGTTGCTTTTTGGAATGGCTCTCCACTTTTCAGCGATGACTTAAACAAGCTAACATGGTTTTTATGGTAATACAGAGATAATCGTGCGGAAATTTGTTGCCTAGCTGGTATTAAGTGCAGGCAAACAGCCATGTAATCTTCCAGGGCTACATGAAGTCCACTACAACAGCCAACATTGCACAGTAGATATTTACATTTCTGTACAGAGTATACCATTAACCTTCATATCACTACATAAACTACACAGTATTTTTCAGCACAGATAATCAATTTAAACAGGTAAAGGTAGGTCCGGTTTAAAATATTGGTTTTTACCCACTTACTTTTTATTTTATGGCTCTCCAGGAAAAGCAGAAAAGAAAACAGGAATACGAAGAAAATACAACACCTGTAAGCCTGATTCTAGGATTTCCTCGAAAATATCTTACTTTATTAAATTTGATGTGCTGATTCCAAAACTGTAATCAGTTTTGTAGAAAAAAAAATGAAATGGCCTGTTATTTATGGACGCTTTTTAACTGCTGTGGTTCTCAGCGTCCCATTCTATATTGGGCGTGAAAGATCGCTTAATTTTGCTCAGAGGCCGCTCTTATCAGGCTTGAGGTTCTTTTACGTGCTGTAAATCTACGACACGGGACCCACAGCTTTACTTCCCTTCCGAAGGAAGCCATGCCAAGGATTTTTACGCCCATCAGTTTTGTACCAGGTACCACCTTTTTACAATTAGCAGTTATACCTAAAAGTTTAATGTGGTTCTGTGCATAAATATTGTATGGCACTAAAAAAGAAATTAGAAAACTAAAAAATACTACTAATGTCATTGCTGACATTAATCTTTTTCATAACAATGTAACAAATTTAACTCAGTCTGTTGTTGATTTTCAAATAACGAGAACTTATTTTTGAGTGGCAATTGTATGTCGTGCTGTACATTTGTGTAATTTGAAGCCTTCTAGAAAGTGTAAAAATAACCATGATATATTTTTCCATAGCTGTGGCAATTTTGTTGTTCAAAAGAGAGGACAAAATATTAAACATTTTGTTCTAAGGATCTGCAATGCCTTTTTTCATCTGAAGCTTGTAGATCTTGACAAAAATGGGCTCCAAAAAGTATGCCATACTTGCGTAGAACAACTAAGAAAATGGAGTAAAGGATAAAAAGCAATTCTTGTGATCTGGCATGAACCTAAAATCCATGTCGATGTTAGCTATTTTTGTGTATGTGATGTTACAGGCTACAACACAAAAAATATGAAAGAAATTATTTATGTAAATTTATTCTCAGCAAATATATCCATATCACCTGGTTCTAATCTTCCTGTACCTTCTCAATTAGAAGCATTTGGAAAGAAATTTTCATCAGATTCAGAAAAAATTCTCAAGACAGCAGCACTGATATAGTATCCAAGGACGGTATTTTCATCAACCTCAACAATTCACACAGAAAGAACTCTGATTTGGTTAGATAGTTAACTCTTTCTAAGGATTCTGCTGAATTATTGGGATCCAGACTAAAATAAAGACATCTCATCTCTTTGGGAACATAATTATTTTTTGGTACAGACTCCGTCAAGAGGAATTTGTTCCATACTTTTCTCAGGAAGAAAATCTTACCTATTTTCACGATATTCCTGGTTTAGTGATTGTCCTTTTATGCATTCCTCCAAAATTAGTCTGAAAGGTGTACTCAATTACAGAAACTCATTCAGTTCACCTCAAGGAAACGTATCATAGCTTAAAATTACTTCTAGAAAAAGTCAAATATGCAGAACATAAGTGCAGCTGCGTGGATGTTTAAAAGCTATTGGTATGCTACTGGATCAGCAATCAGGCTACACTAAAATGCCATGTTTTATTTGTAAATGGGATAGTAGGAAAACAAAGATTGGACAAGAAAAAATTGGTAAATTGGAAACAGAGAGGCACTCTCGTGCCAGGAATGAAAAATGTAATTCATAAGTGCCTTGTGGACCCCCAAAAGTGTATTTTACGACCTTTGCACAAAATATTACTTAATGAAGCAATATGTAAAGTCTTTAAATAGGGATGACAACTGCTACAAATATATCAGCAAGAAGCTCCCTGGAATATCTTATGCTAAAGTTAAAGGGGATATTTGTTGGGCCACAAATTAAGAAGTTGATACTTTATTTGAAGAAACGATGACAGATACTGGGAACCAAGCACGGATTTGTTTTAAGAGTGCCATAAAAATTTCCAGGGAACTTACAAAGATCCAAATTACAAACATATTGTAGAAAATATGATTGAGAACTTTCGTAAGCTGGGCTGCAATATGAGTGTGCAAGTACATTTCCTACAATCTCAATTTGAACTTTTCTCCAGACAATTTCGGTTGTGTCAATGAGGAGCAGGATGAAAGATGGAAAGAAGTTACCTGGGAAAATGGAATGTGAATATAATAGCTAATAATTGCTGGTAGCTGAAAAGAATATATCAGATTATTTGCATAGTAGGAACTCTAACTTGAAACTTCAGTTCAAGGCAGCATGTAAAAAAACCGGTCTAATGTTCAAATGTAACTGATGTGAAATATTATTTATTCTGAAGAGTGTTATATTGACAGTTATGGATTTATTAAGTTCTATTTAATAATGTGATAAATTCGATAGAGTCGAGTGTAGAAATTCATATTTTACTATTTCTTATATTGTGAAAAAATTGGTGTGTAATGGAGAAACTCTAAGTACATATTCTGATTCAGCAAATTATGGATAATGAGACATTAAAATAAAACCCTCAGATAAAAAGTTAAATTTTGCATACTTGTGTGTGACGATACCATATAAACGAACTGTGGGAAGTGTTATTTGGTTACGTTGTCGGTGGAAGAACTATAGCAGTAACTTAATTGCTCCGTCTGTACACAAAAAATTATTAACGGAAGGTTTCACGTATGGATTTGAAAAGAAAATGTTTCAAAATGCTTCAGTTGTGTTTGAAATGGGTAATTATATGGGAATTTTTCCAATAGATATGTAAAATCTTAATGTATTTGTGATATTTAAGATTGTTATGATTTTATACTAAAACTTAAGCTTTTTGTTTATTATATTTTCATACAAATTAGTTTTATCATTGGTGAATATTTCAACGAATACAGTACATAAACATCTATGTATCTATTTTGTTTGAAAATAATTCCTAGTAAAGAATAAACCATTATTTAATGCTTTATCTTCATTAACTGCAAGGATTAATAACTTTATAAACCGTTACTTAATTTTTGTGACATCTTTTTACTTTCTCTACACGTACTATGATCACAGTGTACAGTGAAAGTTTTGTAATCCACTTAAAAATTCCATGCCAAGATTTTACTGGAAATACATGTTTTGAGACCCCATAAATAAAAAAAATATAAAAATGTTCGCGTGTGTCTGTGGTCAGTATAGTTCAAAAATAAACATTTTGGTTACTATCAAAACTGGTATTTAAGTTCAGTCTCTTCAGAATGCGACACGAAGATTTTGAAGAAAATCTCTCCACCCCCAACTACCCTTTACATGAAAATATTTCCGAAAGTTTTGATTTCTAAAAACTAACTCTAAGGAGTTTAAATAAAATATCGCACATAAAAATATTTACCTAAGAAATAAAATGTATATCTTGAATTTTATGGGAATAGTCTCTGTAGACATCTTTATTCTGAATGAATTTTACGGAATTTTACATAACTGGTAAATCGTAAGAGATAGACAAAAACTTACTAAACAGAAAATGTAGAGTTCTTTAAAACACACACTTTATGTTATATACATTCTTTGGTGGAGTGAATCGTTTTAGAGATATTTTGAGACATACAGGAACTCAACTCCTTTCCATACAAACAAAGGAACTTCAGTCACATAACAACCAGCTTTAGACTAATGCTTTAACCTATGTTACTCCTTTGTTTCCTTTCTACTTACAAGGAAGCAAGTAATAGTAATATTTCTGATAACTTTTGTGGATTAGCATGACGTAAAATGAAGTATAAACTTTGAAACAATAATTTGTTGCAGAGATGTAAAGAAAATCATGTGAATGTAACGCATCCTATTTTTACTATTACTTTTCGCTTTCAATGATGATATGGTTATACACCTTGGCCGACTTTGTAATGCTGGAAGTTTCTTATAAATGACTTCAGTGTTGCTGCAGTTGACATGCTTACTTTTAAAGGAGCCTCAAGAAACCAAACGTCACTGCCTGGTTTCATACACTCACTTGAGACGATTTGTAGAGGACGTTTCCCGTTCTGTTAGCAATAAGATTTTCCTTCCTTATCCTTTTCACTGCTAACATATTTTTATGCGAAAAGCACCTCCTTGCTTAAGGGGACATTGTGGTGAAAAATTGCTAAGAATCCGAAATTTGGTTTTCACCAATATTTCGCCAAAATTTTGTGTATTTAAAGTTGAAAATCCAATAATATGCCGTAATAACTAAAAAACAAGCATAGCAATATGTTTAAAAATGTATAAAACAGGTCTCACATCGGGTGCTTCTACCCGCCCCGTCATCATCTAGGCATGCCGTAGCACCGATTATTTAACCTGGGCTCTTCCCATCCTAAACCACAGACGAGATAGAGCATCCAGCGAGCCTCCTCACTTCCTACCAACAGCATATTTCCGGCCGTGAACTAAAGAATGTTTTGGTGCCAGAGTGCAGCTTGACTCGGACCAAGTGATTTGCAGCTTTCCCTTGCTTTATACCTTATTCGGAATTAGTGTAAAGTCCGTGAGAGTTGACAGATGTAATCGATTTAAAAATTGCTGGAGGGGAGAATATGAAATTTTAAGATTCACAATCGCTCAAACCTACACTCGACAGTAGTACTGCTGGAATGTAGCACTGAGAACTTAACTTATATTGCGTACGTGTTTCTCGATTATTAGCTGCTGTCGCCTTGTAGTCGCTCGCTAAGACGCCTCTTTGGTGTGCCGTAGCCCAAGAGATTGTCTCGGGCATTGTTGTTTCCATTCGAACCCGAAACCTCCCGAATACCTGCCACAGACTGCATATTTGTATTTTGAAATGATGGTTTTTTGTTTGTCTAGCTGTTAGAATGCTCCCTCTTCCGACATTCTGAGAAACCTCGATCCATCAAGTAATAACAGGACCCAAGTTTTTATTAGCTTGAGGAACTCTGTGGGCCTTGATAATAGGAAAGCGGTGGACTGGAAACACCTACCCTGTATTCAAACTATGTTAGGGATACTTTATATTGTTACGTTATACCGGTAAGGAGTTGGATATTGGATTTATTATTACACATCAATTGGTATTTTTTAGTATTCTGTCACATTCTTCTAAATTCATACTGAATCATATTTAACTCATTTCTTGATTTATAGAATCTTTGTGAAGCTGGTGTACGTGGCAGGATGCTGTTGGTTTCCTGTTTCCTAGGAATGCTCCATTGGAATTTCTAGAACAATGTTTCAGCAGATGTTACGTGTCTCTAGGAAAGCCATGAACACACAACTTTGGGGTGCGTTCTGACCATAAAAGGTAATATCCACTATCAAGACCCCGATAGGGGCCACGAACGAGCTCGTTCTCTTGCTGCTGGGTAGTATCTATGCTAAAGTGCATGTAACTTTGATATCGACGTTCTGCAGCTCCTGCTAGATTGACGTCAACACTTCTCCAGGGTAAGCCCCGATGACTTCCATTAATAAATATTTTTGCTGTTGAGACGCGCAGTCATTATAGTTGCTGCTTCCCAATTGTTGTGCGTCACCATCTCGGTACCATCCATTCGAATATATATTATGCAAACAGTAGCTTCAGCGAATGTCTTTTGCTGTCCTATCCACCTACGCTTCCCAATCACTCCCAGATATGGACGTGACAATATGAGTTAGGAGTGTAGGCTTGAATAGGGCCAAGATAAAGTCTCCATCGGAATTGGGAGTGGGTTCAGGACCCCTAGCATATGTTTAACTGCATTCTGTGAATGAGAGATGTGAGCTACAACATTATAAAGTGCTCACTAGATTAATTTTGCTTACTATCGAGCGAGATGACTCCACAGTAACGTGCAACGTCCTGTGTGACTCTAATCTTGAGTATTTCGTGGTATTTCTCGGTTGGTTGACGAATGCTGGAGTTGTTTCTCATATACCACTATTCCCTTTCCATTATTTCGCTTTCTTTTCATATCCTCCTCATCCTCAAGGTGTGCTTTACGTTCCTTGATGCATGTTAGTGCCGGATAATGACGCACATACTTGCTGATGCTAGTGTACCAAATACTGAATAATCATTATCCTTCTTTCATAAAATATACACCGATGAAACAGCACATACAAATGATATATTATAATGGCAATGTTCCTCTCATTTTTACTTTCTCCATACGCACTATGTACATAGTGTATAGAGAAAGTATTGCATTCCACCAAAAAATTCGATACCGAGATTTCACCGGAAATATATGTTTTAGGGTCGCCAATATCCAAAAAAAGCATTTTCACAAAAAGGTCCGTGTGTGTATGTGTGTGTGTGTGTGTGTGTGTCCGTGTGTCTGTGAACACGATAACTCAAAAACGAAAAGTCGGTAAAATACCAAACTTGGTATTTAAGTTTAGTATCTTCCAGGGATGCGACACGAAGATTTTGAGAAAAATCCCCCCACCCACAACTACCCTTTACATGGAACTTTTTTCGAAAATTTTGATTTTCTCAAAAATGGCTCTAACGATTTTGATTAAAATTTCGGATATTAAACATATTTACCTAGCAAATAAAATGTATATCTTGAATTTTCTTGAGAGTAGTTTATTCAGGATGAATTTTACTAAATTTTGAATGACTGCTAAACCGTAAGAGATGGACAAAAACGTACTTCACAAACAATGTAAGAGCACTTTGAAACACACAATTTATGTTATATACATTTTTTCGTCGAGTTCGTCGTTTTTGTGACATTCCTTATTTTTGGTTTCTGCTATGAAAGACGTATACTTTTCTCATACAGGAACTTGTCAACTCCTATCCATATAAACAAAGGAACTTCATTGCCTTAGCAACCAGCTTTTGACTATCACTTTAACCTACGGTTGTTCCTTATTTATCTCCTACTTACAAGGAAGCGAGTAGACTATTTCTGCTATTTTTTCTGATTAGCATAAAGTAAATAGAAGTATAAGCTTTTTAAGAACTATTTGTTGCAGGGATATGGAGAAAGTCATGTGAATGGTTCACATCAGATTTTTATTCATTGAAAAGTACACAGGGTAACAGTATTATTAGAACCAGTTGAGAAATTTAATGCCACAGCCGGGATTTGAACACGGTTCTTCCACTCTCGGCGCGGTTGCTTTAACCATTGAGCTACTGTGAACAACTTGCCGGTGTGACATTCAACCTTCCAACTGATTATTTGTGTTTTACTCGACTCAATGATACAGTATGTCTCACTTTATATAAATGTACTGTAATGTAATTCTAATAATCCAAAGAATAAAAATAATCATTCCTATGAGTTTAGATGCATGAGCACTAGAGGATGCCTGGTTGCACGGGTCGTTCATCGCTGTCTCTAAGCAGTGGGGCGGGTTTTTAAGTTGGCACAGGTTTGGACTACTACCATATATATCTACGGTTTGAATCCTGTGGATTATTTGCTTTATCCCTTCCTCCTGACGGGTGGTAACCAGAATAGATCTCAGTGCCCAGAGGCATACCCCCTCCCCGTTAATGTATCCTACACCATAATCTCGCTTGATAATGCTATACTCTCCCTGGGACATCATATGTTCTACAATGAAGGCTTGTTCACATTGGGAGCACAGCTTAATAAGAAGCTGACTTTTAGTTGGGTTGAAGTCAATATCATTACGTAGACAGGATGCTTCTCTCACGAGAGTTCAGATTATCCCTGTTGTGCGGCAAACGAGAGCTGGTCGACGCTTGCGGCAAAATTGAAGCAAGACTGCACTGTCAAGAACTTAAATGTCCTGTAGCAAGTTAATGAGGACAGTATAACCCTCTCTGTTTACTAAGGATATGAGCCTGTCATTTGTTACGCTGGTGTTTCTACAGTAGAACTTCAGGAGAGCTTTGCTAAATATACACGAGTAAATAAATCCGCTTCTTTGCGCATCCTACGCAACACCCACACTGAGTTGTGTTCTTAATTTGATTGTCTCTAACTGCAAACCGAGGAGAAAGAATATCTTCAGCCTCGAGACTGTTTTCAGTTAACAGTCAGTGCCTTACGTTTCATTCAGGCTACTGTAGGTTCCCATTTATATTAAAGGGACAAGGTAGTCTGAACATACGGAAATTACACCTTAAGTGAGTTGAATTACCACTGCTCTTAATATTCAATTGATTTTCCAGAAATTTATATAATTTATTCTATAAATCATGAGAATTATCTCAAGTACTTGTTTGCATTAATACCTTATGTGTTTCAGTCTATAAAAAGCATTTCATCAGCAGAAAAGTAATAAAACTTATGCTACATTCACAATGAGATGCAAGCGCAGACGTAACGCAGCATAAGCGCAGACGCAAGGAAAGAACATTCACAATGGAATCGTAAGCGCAACGCAAGAAGTTAGCACGGGTTTCTAGATCTGCAAATTAATTGCGAATATCTTCCAAGCGCTCCGCAAGTTACAAACTGAATAACATAACCAACAATATCACATAAGAAAATACACTCAATCTTTTACAAATAACTATATTATAAAAGTACATACTAACAATTGACGCTCGCGGCATTGACGTCACAATAATTGCTCATTCAAAATGATTGAAAATAGTACAAGCATGGAGACTTCAAAAAGTGATAAAGCTACACATTTAATGAACTAAGAATTATCTCTCTGCGTCTTCGATTTATAAGAACCAAGAAATCTAGTCGCAGATGATAGTTACATCCATTAAATCAAAGAACGATCTGCAAAGAGACTGTTATAACCCCTTGAGGGAAATTAGAGATGGCGTGGCACTCCACGGCTAAATAGAAGAGCATGCATGTTCAGCAGGCCCTACAAAACCTTGCAGTGCGATCGTTTGTTATTGAATTCATAGGCAATGCATAGAGAAAAGAAGCAGAATTCCTCTTCTTTGCATGCAACGCAAGGATAAAGTATGGAGTTTGCAAACTCGTGCGTTGCATTGCGTTGCGTCTTACGTGTTTCTATGTCAATGCTTACATTAAATAATATGAATCCAAACTCTTGCGCTTAAGTTGCGTCTGTGCTTGCATTTCATTGTGAATGTCTAACATTAGTCTTAAAACATGAGAATTCATGTACATTTTTCTCTGTTACTGCTTGCAATACATAATCAAACTTTTGCATGCTTGTTCTTAGTATAATTAGCTATATTCTAAACCTCAATTATTTAGTTATAATGAAATTTCAGTAGAATTAAAAAATATACACATTTGCAAATTTATAAAATTAAAATGTGGAAAATTTGCAATGTTGTTGTTTTCTTAATATGATCTATATATACTATAACATCATGATTGTGGTTCAGAAAGTTCAATTATATGTTGTGTATATGTGCTGAAAATTTCAGCTTTCCAGCTCTCAAAGTTTTTCAAAAAAGGTACATGTGTTCAAAAATACTGCTTTGAGAAAACTGAATTAAAAGTTACAAATGTTCTAAAAAGGGGCATTGCATAACAGCCCTGAAGAAATGCATACTATAATTTAAATTATATTTAAATATATTAAAATCCAATTAAATTCCAAAAGTATACATTTTCTGAAACTAGAAATAATAGAGATTTTATTAGTGTCTAAAACAAATACATCTAATGTCTTGCACTCACAAGACTTTCAGTAGCTACCCTATAAACAAACTTCTTACAAAAGATAATATTTCTTTCAACACCATGCTAATCGCGATAACCAGTAGCAGCATTTTATTACTTAGTTCCTTCTAAGTAGACTGGAACTAAGGAAATGCACTAAGCTAAAGTGATAATCAAATGTTTTAAAAGTCTGTCTTATGCGATTGTCTTTGCAAATCGCTTCTTTGCTTAGCCAGAAGAAGGACAAAAGAAAAACGGACACTTCCGTCTGAAAAAAGTATAAGTACTTCACAATTGAAACTAATAATAAGGATTAGCTCGAAAACGGTAAGCTCCACGAAAGAAAAATGTATATGACATAGCTTGCATATTTTAGCAAGATCTAAATTTTTTGTGTAGTAAGTTTTTAGCTATGTCTTACGGTCTACTAGTTATGCCAGATTAAGCAAAATTCATCCATTATAAAGAGGTCTTCAGAGGTTATTCCCAGAAAATTCAAGATATACACTTATTTGTGATAGAAATGGCTTTAATATGTGGTATTTTAATCAAAATCGTTAGAGCCATTTCTGAAAAAAACAAAAATTCCGAAAAGTTTTCCATGTAAGGGGTAGTTGGGGGGTGTCTCATCCTTGAAAGATAGTGCACTTAAACACCAAATTTGGCATTTAACGAACTTTTCGTTTTTCAGCTATGCTATTCACAGATTCACACACAGATACACACATCCACCCACACACACGGACTTTTTTTCCTTCCAAAAATGCTAATTTTGGATTCAGAGGGACCAAAAACATATATTTCCGGTGAAATCTCGATATCGAATTTTTGGGCGGAGTGCAATACCTTCTCTATACACTATGTACATAGTATGTGTAGAGAAAGTAAAAAGAATCGTGTGTGTAGCCGGGTAAGGTCTTTTTGGGGTTTTCCCTTATCCTGAGAAAACAAATATCAAGTAGCTTTAAGCTTTAAGTAAAAAGAATCCGGCTACCTCAACTTAAGCGAGATTTGAACTCACGACCTGTTGAATGAACTCACGACGCAACAATTGGAATAACGATAGAAGGAGATGGACAGAGTTATACGTATGTGCGTTATTAAAATTTACATACGTCATACGGCCTTGGAATGAACGCATAGCAACACAAATAATTTGGTTTATATTTGCTGTCTAGCCCACCTGGTAGTGTGGTGGTAGCATGTCTACCTCACATTCAACAGGTCGTGAGTTCAAATCTCGCTTAAGTTGAGGTAGCAGGGTACGGTTTTTTTTTGCGGTTTTCTCTTATCCTGAGAAAACAAATATCAAGTAGCTTTAAGCTCCATGGACACCGAGATCATTTGAGCATCATTTCATCAATTTCATTCATCGTCCGACATGAAAATCATTTTGGCTTAACAACGAGAAAAGAAGGCGTAAAATGTTGCATTGTTTTGATAAACAAGTGTTATAACTTGCTTCTGTGCGTGTTTATTTATCTGCAGTGATTTACAATACCTTTAAAAGAATAATAACAACATAGTACTTAAAACAAAATACAGAACGCGTCTCGTATACCACAAAACTGAGA
Source organism: Hymenopus coronatus (assembly GCA_030762935.1). Lineage (NCBI taxonomy): Eukaryota > Metazoa > Arthropoda > Insecta > Mantodea > Hymenopodidae > Hymenopus > Hymenopus coronatus. The sequence continues at coordinate 17,336,116 of CM060885.1, read as the reverse complement.
AGAGAGAGGAGTCCACAAGGTAGAAGTATAAAATTAAGAAAATTAAATACACACAGACACACGGACACACACACGGACCTTTTTCTGGAAATGCTTTTTTTGGATTCAGCGGGTCCTAAAGCATGTATTTCCGGTGAAATCTGGACATCGAATTTTTGGGTGGAATTCAATACTACTCTATCCCTATGTATATTGTACATACAGGGCTAGAGAAAGTAAAATTGGTGTAATTCCAGTTACTTATTGCAATGATTCTGCCAATAAGGACATTTTCACCACCTTTGGTCTAGAAGACTGTGTATGAGTTTTCTTCACTTGATGTTTTAACGCTACGTCATGCTTCTTTTGTTAGTGCTTGAGGTGAATTAAAGCAACTGTATTAATGGAAATAATATTTTTTAACTCGTATTATGAATTTACTATCGCATATCGAGAAGGCTTTAATATTGACATTTTAGTTCTTGTCGTGCTGAAAATCATCCAAGAATGCTTGTTCACATAATGTAGCATGTATTACGTACTTGTAAGGGATTGAAAATTAATTGGCATTAAATTTTATTCTGAAAATACTGCACCTTAGAGAGCATTGAGAGCTAGAAACGATGTGAAACCAAGGGGATCTCGTAGTGTAGATTTAAATGATTTATGGCTGCAGCTTTGCTAAATATTTCCCTCAGGTTATTTTGAAAACGTGAAATTCAGGAGCTCAGTATAATGTGTTCGAAAGGTTGTAGAATCGTGTGCGAATTTTGTTTTCTTCGATAGAATGGCGAAATAGGAGGAGTACGAAGACATATTTGCACTTCGGTGGTTGGAATACAACTTTGGTTCATGTCAGCCCCTGATACCCTCCGTATCTTATTGTTTTGCTGTAAACAATTGGGCACTCAAATATTAATATATGATCCGTTTGAGTGATCCGTGCCGTACAAAAGAGCTGATGTGTTACACTCACATGACCTTCTCTAGTCAGTCTACAAACAAATCCTTATAAAATATTCTTCTTTCTAAACAATGCTAATCGATCTGCATTAGCGAATTTACTTATTACTTTTTCTTTTAAGTAGAAGACACTAGGCTAAAGCGATAGGCAAATGTTTAAAAAGCTGTCGCTTTGCGATTATCATTGCAATTTGCTTGACTATGAATATAACAAAAGAAAAGCAAACACTTCATATATGAAAAACATATATTTTAAAACTGAAACCAATAACAAGAAATATCTTGAATGCAGTAAACTCTCAACAAAAATATTAATGAACATAAATCGTGTGTTTTAATAGATTTTTGTTTTGTAAGTTTTTGTCTTATCTCTTGCAGTTTGATAGTTATTTAAGATTTGCTTCTTTACATACATTGTATGTGCATTACGAAATCACCCAACTAACGCGAATTATAATATTTACTGATCGAGTGTAAAATAATCTCCAAATAATAAAATTAATTTCTTAAATATCAACAGACTCTTGCCAAGTAAAACCGAAAATAGGAATTAAACTAAATCTTTACTCAACTGCTACCGTACTACTGAAAAACTTCTGAAGCCCTTCAAATGAAAACCTCATTCTACGAGAAACAAGATATGTAATGCGAAATGGTTCGTTCCTCTTCGCATGATGTATCTGTATCGACAAGTAAATAACTTTTGTTGGGATCTAAAGGTGCACTTTGTATGCAATACAACACACTAAACCCTGTCATCTTTTCATTTTCATCTTTACTTCCGGTAGGATGCTTGTGGATCAGTAGATCCGTATTGATGCCGCACAGATTCAGTTCAGCTCCATACCTCAGAACTATATCAGTGTGATGGTTGTGGGTAACTTTTTGAACAAATTTGTAATCAAGAATATGTTTCTGTGAAGTGTTCTGTTACTAGACGTTTGACAGTTTGTGTACAAGAACTGCTATCGATTTCTGAATAAGTGCACTGCTAGAAAACTTACTGTAAAACAGTTTATTTTTCCCACATTTGAGCAGAACAAAGATGTTATTCGGACACCTGCCTTCCTATCGCCGTAGTTCTGTGTTATGCAGTGATATCTGTTTTACAGTAATGGATTGCACTCTACGTTGACCTTTGCTCGTGCAGGTAGTACCAAGCCTAGGCGCTCTTACCCTGCATAAGGAAATCGGTACGAACTTCCTAGCTCTGGTGATAAGGTGATACTTACGGAGCAAAGGTCAAGCGTGCGCTTACATTCCAACACTTGATTCAGCCGTGATGATAGGCTGCCCTCATTGCTGAAGCGCTTTGTGACATCCGTAAAGAATAAGTCAGCAACCAGGTGCTGTTTGGGGCGCGGCCAATCTGGAACAGGCGTTTCACTCTATAATTGTGTTATGTTTACTCCCATAGTAGTATACTACATAACGGTGCTCTGCTCGTTTTGCTTCTGTAGTAATTAACTCCGGGAATACCTGCAAGGAATCAATTCTAAAGTAGTTTACTCTCATTTGGGGAGTTGGGTGTTCCAACATAAGCTATTATGTCGGCATATTTTCATGCATTGACTGCATATCCAATAAAGCGCAGATTGGTGTTATAATCCAAATTTTAACCACAGAGTCCGGTATTTACATGCAAATATTTCTATTTCAAATAACGATATTACCGATTGCGCAACTTTGCCTTGGATGATATTAAAAATAGTGTCATTTTCAAGGTACATGTCACTTACATCTTTAGTTTGCAAACTATTATATCTTAGTTTATTCTGGGAACCTCTCATCGAGTGTGCTTGGATAAATGAGGAGATTCCATGTAAGACACTCAGTGAAATGATGCTCAAATGACTTCGGGGTCCATGGAGCTTAAAATTACTCGACATTCGTCTTCTCAGGATAAGGGAAAATGCCAATAAAACCTTATCCGTAACTCAACGTAAGCGAAGTCGAACTCAGACCTTTTGAATGCAAGTCAGACCCGCTCCTGAGGCAGGTACATCTACTTATAAGAATCAGATGTGAAAACTCTTGTGTTATAAGGCTGTATGACAGTACAAAGATTACCATCGAAAGGCTCAAGCGACCGATAGTTAAAGTCAATCACCAACAATGTTCAACTGTGCCTGTATAAGCTTGTTGCTTGAAACACTAGGCCATATCATATTGGATCACACTTTTATATCGGTATTGCTGGAAGAAGGCTTCATTGTCCCATCAAGTCTAACTATTTTTACTTTCTCTACACGTACTACTATGTACATAGTGTACAGAGAAGATATTGCCTTCCACCCAAAAATTCGATACCAAGATTTCACCGAAAACACATGTCTTGGGTCCCCCTGAATAAAAAAACGACCTATGTGTACGTGTGTGTGTGTGTCTCTGGACAGCATAGCTCAAAAACGAAAAGACCGCTAAATACCAAACCTGGCAATTAAGTTTGGTATCTATCAAGGATGCGACACGAAGAATTCAAGAAAATCACCCCATCGAAAGTTTTTCTCAAAAATGACTCTAACGATTTTGATTAAAATATTATATATATTTGTCAGGTAAATATCATATATTTACCTGGCAAGTAAAATGTATATCTTGAATTTACTGGGAATAGCCTCTGAAGACTACTTCATTCTGGATGAATTTTACGGAATTTTGCATAATTGCTAAACCGTAAGAGATAAACAAAAATCTGATGTGTTCCATTCACATGACTTTCTCTATCTCTCTGTATCAAATTATTGTTAATAAGCTTACCTTTTATTTATTTCATGTTAATCGAGGAAAATCAGCAGAAATAGTCTTATTCCTTGCTTTATTATAAATACAAGCGAAATAAGGGAGTACCATAGGTTAAAGTGAAAGCCAATTGTTGCTATGTGACTGATGTTCTTTTGTTTGTGTGCACAGGAGTTGACAAATTCCTGTATGAGAAAAGTATAAGTTTTTCATAGCAGAAACCAAGAAAAAGAAATATCTCAAAAACGATCAACTCCACGAAAAAAATGTACATAGCATAAATTGTGTGTTTTAACGTGCTCTACATTCTTTTGTGTCAAGTTTTTGTCCATCTCTTACGGTTTAGTGGTTATGCAAAATACATCCAGAATAAAGTAGTCTTCAGCGGCTATTCTCGGAAAATTCAAAATATACATTTTGTTTGTAAGGTAAATACCTTTAATATATGATATTTTAATCAAAATCGTTAGAGCCATTTTTTAGAAAATAAAAATGTTCGAAAAAAGTTCCATGTAAAGGGTAGTTTGGGGTGGGGGAATTTTCCTCAAAATCTTCGTGTCGCATCACTGGAAGATACTAAACCTAAATACCAAGTTTTTGAGTTATCGTGTTCAGAGACACACGGACACACTGACACACGGACACACAAACACACACACGGACCTTTTTGTGAAAATGCCTTTTTTAGATAAAGGGGACCCAAAAACATATATTTCCAGTGAAATCTCGGTATCGAATTTTTTGGTGGAGTGCAATACTTTCTCTTTTCACTATGTACATAGTGCGTATAGAGAAAGTAAAAACTTACCACACAAAAAATATAGAGTATCTACGTTAAACACACACAATTGAAGGACTGAGAACCATAGTGGGCAATCTCCATGTGAGGTCAAAATTGAGCTGTTGCCATCTGTTTTTTATAGTTTATGGTTATACATCTTATATTGCAGTGAGCCATGTCCAGCATTTCTCGTTTACAAACAGTAGAGCATCAAAATATCACTACAAATTCTGTTAGAGTCAGAGAGTCCAAATCCTTGCAGCAAATCACGCTACCGCATATGATGATCTTATGTCCATGCTACCATTTATTCCTCCAGTGAATTATGATTTTTACAAGAGTTTGCATGTGCAAATCAATAATGATGATCAGCAGGACATTGGTTAGATGTATGAAAATGGCCCAGTTACATTTCTTTAGGCTGGGCCAAATCCCAGCAAAGGAAAATAACTTCCAGTAAATAACTTTACAATCTAATTTTGCATGAAGCCACATTAATGTTGTACTAATACAAGATAGAAAATATATTCTAGATTACCGTGGCATTTAGTTGTAATGTGTAACTTGGCTCAATAAATTATGGTATTTAAAAAAAATTGACATTCTATTTCTCCATTTTTAAAAAATGGTGCTTGGCCCACTATGGTTCTCAACCCTTTAATTTATGTTATATACACTTTTTTCGTGAAGTTGTGCATTTTTGAGATATCTCTAGTTTTCAGTTTCAGCTATGAAAAAACTTACTTTTCTCGTATAGGAATTTGTCAACTTCTGTCCATATAAACAAAGAAACTTCAGTCACATAGTAACCAGCTTTTGACTATCACTTTAACCTATGGTATTCCCTTATTTCGCTCCTACTTGCAAGGAAGCAAGTAATAAGACTATTTCTGGTAATTTTTTCCCGATTAGCATAAAGGAAATGGAAGCATAAGCATTTTTACAATAATTTGTTGCAGAGATGTAGAGAAAGTCATGTGAATGGAACACATCACTATCTGTACACAGACGGATACAGCCAGCTTTACACTACATTACTTTTCATTGTCCATACTTGGTTGTTCCACAAGGGGATTAGATGCTGCCCGTTCTAGCTGCTATCACTGTCTGTGGCTAGATGGCAGTGTAATAGCAATCACGGGCTGTTTTCAGTTTTAGCTAGAGTTTTAGACTGACTTTGGAACTTTGGGTTGCAATATTAAATATCCAATCTAGTATTTACCTTGACGACTGACAACACCATGAAAAAAGCCCAGGCGTATTGGTAGGCCTACGGGGATGAAAACCTGAACCCAATTTGTATTAACACTGCTTACCCTGTAGTTTTATGTAATTACTTTAATTTGTAGTATTAGTTGTTAAAAACCGTGATCTATATATGAAAGCATTTTGAATGTGAGCGAGGGTATATGAATGTTTGTTAGCTTGTTTCCGTGACCAAAGAATTAACAATACATTGTCTCTGATTTTGTTTAAATTTGTGCTTGGAGACAAAAAGAAACAAGAAGAAAATATCTGATGTGTTCCATTCACGTGACTTTCTCTACATCTCTGCAACAAATTATTGTTAAAACCCCTATGCTTCTATTTACTTCATGCTAAACGAGAAAAAATAGCAGAAATAGTCTTATTACTTGCTTTCTTGCAAGTAGAAGCCAAATAAGGGAGTACCATAGGTTAAAGTGACAGTCAAAAGCGGGTTGCTATGTGACTGAAGTTCCTTTGTTTCTATTGAAAGAAGTTGACAAATTCCTGTATGAGAATAAGCTTTTCAAAGCTGAAATCAAAATCAAGGAATTTCTCAAAAACAATCAACTCTAAGAAAAAATGTATAAAATATAAATTGTGTGTTTTAACGTGCTCTACATTTTTGTGTGATAAGTTTTTGTCCATCTCTTAAGGTTTAGCAGTTATATAAAATTCCGTGAAATTCATCCAGAGTAAAGTAGTCTAAAGAGGCTATTCCCAGAAAATTCAAGATATATATTTTATTTGTCAGGTAAATAACTTTAACATATGATATTTTAATCAAAATCGTTAGAGGCACTTTTGAGAAAATCAAAATTTTTAGAAAGTTCCATGTAAAGTGTAGTTTGGTGTGGGGGAATTTTTCTCAAAATCTTCGGGTCGCATCCCTGGAAGATACTAATGTTAAATACCAAGCTTTGTATTTTACCGACTTTTCGTTTTTGAGTTATGTTCTCAGACACACGGACACACGGACACACATACACACGTATCTTTTTTTTAAGTTTTTTTTGATACAGGAGACCCTAAAACATATATTTCTGGTAAAATCTCAGTATCGAATGGTTGGGTGGAATGCATTACCATCTTTATGCACTATGTAAATAGAAAGTAAAAAACTATTGTAAAGGCTCATTTGAGGAAGAAAAACTGCAAGTCATATTTTGCTAAACTGTCATTTTGCATTTAAAATTGGCTAGCTCCGCCACTGTTGTACTCAACATGCCGAACAAGTACACAGTCACACTTCCCCTCGGTTTACCAACTCCCCAGTGCTGTTTATATCAAATACTATTGATCTTCGTGATATTACAAATAATAATAATAATAATAATAGGAAGAAGATGAGCATAAGTAGAAGAAGAAGTCTGGTGTGAGTATTTAAAAGTTTAAGCAAATGCCTTAAAAGTTAAGTGGTTGCTCGTATATTTGCAACATCTGCGGATTTTGGTATTACGTTTGGGCTTCATCAAATAACATTACGATGCCCCATTTGGTGATACCAAGTACTCTAACAGTTTGGGTATGGCTATGATTTTTTGAAAGCATTTAAACGTATTTTCCTTTTCTTTACGTGTAATGAGGCGCACGGAACCATGCGGATAGTTCGGGTTTCTTTATGATTTTCTTTATTTAATGTTGGCAGATTCTTTTTATTATCTGAGTAAGACAATGTGTTATTTATTTGAATTCAAACCAGACTCATACGCTTTAGCCTAAGAAAAATGTTCCGGCCTAAGTGAGCGGCAAATGGGGAAGATACATATTTTCCCTGAATGCGTGAAAAGCATGCTTCACAACGATGATCCATACCAGATGTAACGTGGTGTTGCAACGTTTGAGGTAAAAAGTATGGCACTCAAACATTATGCTATGAACACAGCTGATTTCAGGCTCAAAGGCGAAGTTAAAGGCAGATGTAGGGTAGAAGGCAGGTGGAGTGATAGAACCAGGTAAGGAGTGGGGGCTGGGTATGGCAGACCGATTTGGTATTTCCATACCAGTATATATTAATGCGCATTAAATCAGCAACATTCGATGTATCCCCCGTTAATTGAGCCAGAGTTACAAAATGTTAATCAATCCCTGAATAAGTTCCTGATAAGGCTGTATCTAAAATCATTAATTTTAAATAGGGCTGCTCTGCGCAGGGTTCAGGAAATGAAACCTCTTATCGCAGAAGGATAATGCAGGAAGTTTCAGGGCAACTAGAGTATCCGCTAAATACAACTTTATCTTTAAATATTGAAGTCTCTTACTTCCGTTTCCTTGTTCCCCTTGAGGCAAGGTTTTTGTTTTGCTGTATTTAACATTGCTTAGTTTCCTTCTTTGATTGCACGAGTTTCGTTAGGGTAGCACTAGCAAGCTGTAAGCTGAGGCTAAGAAAATGAAACAGTCTGCATGCTTCATATAATTAGTAATTTAAGTATATTGAAATTAGAAATTTTGGGCGAGTAAAATCACGTGCGTGTATGTGAGAGAGCGATAGAGAGAAAGAGCGAGAGAGAGAGAGAGAGAGAAAGAGAGAAATAAAATGAAATAAGGCCATTTCAAATAATGGCAGTACATAATTATATTAAATTATATTAAAGATGAGATGGTTCAGAAGGTTTCGTTGTGGCCCACACTCGAAAGATTATGGGTTCGATCTGACCCATGGGCTTTTTCGGGGGTGGGGAGAATTGCCAGGAGCAAAGAGAGTAGATTCATTACATCCCCCAAATTTTCCGTTCCACTATTTCTTGTTTTCATCATTTTCTAATCATGGTTGATGGACCCGGCGATGATGTTCGGCGGGTTGCGGCTGGATGGTGACTTGCGCATTGTGAAATGTTATCCACAACGTCGTAGTGCAAGCTCAGTCTCAACCCCCCTACCGGTTTCAAAACCTCTCTGGGGGCTTGCTGGGAGGCTCGAGGGCTCGTAAGTAGGGTCTAGAGCGGCGTCAGAAGCGTTCCAACTGTAACCGATAGGGACTCTATCCATGCTTGCGCCCATCGTTATCTTCATGTGGTCGCCCTTCAGGTCTCTCCCTCTCATCACTCCCTAGGATCATGTGAGAGTCAAAGAGCCACAAGGGCCTACGTCCGGTGCTCTGTCCCAGAGTGCGTGATTAATCCTAATCCTGATAGTAAACGAACTCTCTCTAGATCACCGATAGACAATACAACTCGAAAGATGTATATTCTACCAAAACTTTTCAGTTAACGCCTGATATCTGTTTATCAGTGTCTCGTGATTCAGCGGTTTGTTTTTGACGCAAAAGTATTTAAAACAACTTTAACCTGAATACTGATTTCTAATTGAATAAGGCGCAACTTGGCTAGTTCGGCGAATTTAGTAGCTTCATAGCTACAGCATTGCATAAATAACCCTTTTTACTTTCGCTACACGTACCATGTATATAGTGTATAGAGAAGATATTGTATTGGGACCAAAAATTTTGTGTCAAGATTTCATTGGAAATATATATTTTGAGCCCCACTGAATCAAAAGAAGAATTTTTAAAAAAATGTCCGTGTGTGTCTGTCTGTGTGTGGGTGTGTGTGTGTGTGTGTGTGTGTGTGTGTGTGTGTGTGGACAGCATAGCTCAAAACAAAAAGACCGTCAAATACCAACCTTGGTATTTAAGTTTGGTATCTTCCAAGGATGCGACACGAAGATTTTCAAGAGACACTCCCTCCCCCCAGCTATCCTTTACATGGAAAACATTTCAAACATTTTGACTTTCCCAAAAATGGCGCTAAGGATGTGTATTAAAATCTCTTATACTTAAGATATTTACACGGCAAATAAATCTGCAATTTTCTGGGAATAGCCTCTAAAGACCTCTTTATTCTGGATGAATTTTACGGAATTTCGCATAACTGTTAAACCGTAAGAGGTGGACAAAACCTTACCACCAAAACTGTAGAGCACGTTAAAACACACAATTTATACTATATACATTTTTTCGTGGAGTTGATCGTTTTTGAGATATGCCTTATTTTTGGTTTCAGCTTTCAAAAACTTATACCTTTCTCATACACGAATTTGTCAACTCCTATCCATACATACAAAGGAACTTCAGTCACATAGCAACCAGTTTTTAAAAGATTTGACTGCCGATTTAACCTATGGTACTCCCTTATTTTTCTCCTACTTACAAGGAATCTAGTAATAGGATCTTTTTGATTATTTTTTTCTGGATTAGTATTAAGTTTATACAAGAATAAGCTTTTTAACAATAACTTGTTGTAGAGATGTAGAGAAATTCATGTGAATGAAACACATACGATTTTTTATTTGTGTTTAGTTTCTAGAAATGACAATGACGGGTTTCAGAAGTATTAATGTGAATAATGCATTTTTTCATATGAACTACTTCTCTGTTTGACAATCTAGTTCAAATGAAGTAATTCTTTCATAACACATTTGATGAATAGGAATCAGGAAATTTAAGTGCAGTTTGCCCATAAATCTGAATGACTACAGTAACATTTGCTGAAACTTTTGAAATGCTTGAATAAATCCGAAAAATTAACTAAAATGCTCAAATTCTGCAATAAAACCACGATTTTATTAATGTTATAATACTTAAATACGCAATATAACCTTCGTTGGCAAATATCACAAACAGAGAAATATTTTCGAATTTGGTATTTTATATTATGCAAATGGATTATATCACTTTGACAATATTATCTTTTTTTGGTATTTGATCAGAAAGCGTTCTTTAAGGGAGAAAGTGAAAATTGTGAGACTTAAATTACAGTTAGTATATTATCAGAATAAAATAAGTTATATACTATCGTAGATGGTATTTTACAACAAAATGTTTTATGAAGGCTAAAAGAAGTTAATTAATTTGTTAATCGTATAAAAATAAGTAAGATAACTTGCAAAAAGATACCATAAATGTTCTGTGAAAGTATACTGATAGATTTAAGTGCGACAGCATTTACTGGATTTTGAAACATTAATGGATTATCAAACATATGTTAGCGTAAAGAAGCCTCATGCGAGTTAACTGTAACCAGGGACAAAGTGGTGCTCAAACTCATTGCGATGAATAAATGAGGCCTAACAGTTGTTTCTGCCATTTCTTAAACAGTGCCAGTGGTAATTTGTCATAACACCACCCAGTATGAAATACTCACAAATGAACAGTAAAATACCTAATGCGCATTGCACATGTACTCTTAAATGATTTACTGAAGCCTGAACCTAGAAATTATAACCAAACATTTCATTCATTAAAAATAGCTTCAAGTTTAATATTAACCCCATGTATTACGCTTTGAGTAAATTATAGTACAAATTTATATACATATGTAAACACAATGGGCATTTAGCATCTTCAATAAATACATACAAAAAATTACGCAACTTGCATTTTTTCAAGGATTTCGAGAAAATATTGACGGCAAAATAAATTCTAATAGTGATAGCCGTTCATTTTTGTTTCCTAAACTAAGTATACACATTAAAGATTTGGTAGCTAAGTTACTAAATTTTTGATGATGTTATACACAGGTTGGCAGCTTCGTAAGGAGCGAATGTTTGTAATTATGTGATTTTGCATGCTCTATTTCGCAGTATCAAAAAAAGATGCATGACTGAAACTGTACCCAGAGCAACCAAGGTCAAATTGCATCTGTCATATCGCGTTCTGTTAGTTGATCACTGGTAACGAGAAAACCCAAATGTTACTGTGCAAACCCATAAGCTGTGGACAAGAGTGACATCCGATAAAATAAGGTAAGATAGCCTTACATCCTCTTAGGGCAATGGCCTCCTGGTCTAGATAGGGTAGCTCAGGTAAGAAGTCCCAATGTGGGCCACCAGTCCGTGGGATAATTAACCTTTTTCTTGTATTTGCACTTAACCCCTTTCAATAAAGTTTATGGCCAACACCAAAGTAGCATAATGATATAAATGTAGTATTAGCTGCTTGGTGTTGCCTTGCTTCCATATTTGGCAGTCCTTAGCTAGGATAAACGCATTTGGAGCTGATTTAGCCTTCCCCACATTAATAACCTATGACGTGGTTAATGAAATTCTTCCTACTGCAGACAAATTATTTCGCCATCGGATGACCATCTCCAGCAACTGCCCAATTTGCTATGCAGTAGATTCCCTTCCACATCGCTTGCTCGAATGTTTCGGTAAAGCAGCGATATGGACTTTGGTTTTGGGAAACTGTCGCATTTGGATTCCTAGCGGTTGGAACCCTGCGACATTTTACATCTGAATCTACCGAAGCTAAACTCCCCATTACACAATTGCCCTTTTGGTTGTTAATGGGTACCTTTAAATGGTTACAAACGTACGACAATCCCGCTGATTGTACGCTGCCCAAACTAAGAGATGGAAACCGATCCAGAAACGCCAGACCGCGTCATTCCGACTATGGCTCCTACAAATAATACACACTTCAAATTTTCCTGCATCGAATCCTTCCTTACCCCAAAAATAAAACTTAAATAACATTTATTAAAATAAATTAATAAAAAAAGAAAGTTATCGGAGTCTAGTAATTTTTAGAATTATGGTGTTTAAATAACACCATGAACACCACAATCTTTAAAATAAATAAATAAATAAAAGAAAACAACCTCGTGCTCGTTGCGAGATTCCGGTTCAGCCGGCCAACCTGACTTTAGGTTCCGAGGTCGTTAGGTCAATGTTTAAGTACCACAAATTTTAATGTTCTTAATTTCATTACCATTGTCTTTCAAGGTTGAAGGGCTTGTGATGATCGTGTGGCGCATACTTGGGCAGGCTATTTAAAAAAAAAAAAGAAAGCCTGTGCCTCACACTGTGGCCGCGTGGGTCCATCTTCCGTGGTTCATCCTTATTGCCTCCCCTTTTCCGCTTGAACTGTCGTACGCGGTCGAAGCTTACTACAAGACAAATGTACATCATCTCGTCAAATAGCACAATTTATGTAAAGTACATTTTTGTTGTCCACCAATTTACCTGTTATAAGTTTAAACTTTTTAATGCGAGGGACGTTCAATAAGTCCTTAGAAAAAATAAAACAACAAATTATTTTCGGCATTTTTTTTTTATTATTTTTCAACGTAATCTTCTTTTAGCTCGATACAGTTTTCCAGTGTTTCTCCAACTGTTTTAAGCCTTCCAAAAATTATGATTTCAGAAGGTCCTCAAAATAGGCATCTGTTTGTGAGCTAACCTCTTCGTTAGACTAGAATCGTTTTCCACCGAGTCACTTTTTCAAGTTTGGAAATAAAAAATGTCACTGGGGAACAAATATGGTGAATGTTGTAGTAACACGAGCCTTAGTCATACAATTTTCACCGTCCAAACTGAACAGGTGTGCACCTATGTACAGTCTTGATGGAAGATAATCTTTTTATTTGCCAGGTGAGGGCGTTTTTTCTTTATTTCTCCGTTCAACCGGTGCAATAACAATGTATAATAGTCTCCGTATGTCGTTCTTTCATTCTGAAAGTAATCAATGCAGCTAATTCCGCTTGCATTCCAAAAAAAATCGAGGCCACCACCTTGCCTGCAGAAATTACCCAACACCTTTATCTTCTTCCGAGTCTGTTCGCTTTTAAAAACCCACTATTTGCACTGTACGTCTGTCTATAGAGTGTTGTCTAAGGAGTGCAGTAGTGTATCCATGTTACATCCACAGTTATGTATCGATACGGAAACTCGTTATGATTGCGTAAGAAATGTGTCAAACCGGCTTCTGAACCGGTCACACAATTGCGTTTATTCTCCATTGAGACCTTTGTCAAACCTAATTTTTGGTGCAAAATTGAGAACGTTGTGCTTTGTGATCTGCCTGTGGCCTCTACTATTTCGTGAACCTTGATTCGTCGATCATCAAAACTCTATTTAGGATTTAGTCAATAATTGTGGAGGAAGTCACTTCTACTGGACGAATGGAACGATGCTCATTATTTGTGCATGTACAGCCACGTTTAAATTCATTTATTCAATTGTAAATTGTTGCAAACGCAGGAGCAGATATTCCATGAACTTCATACAACTCGGCTTTTATCTCTTTCGGTGTTAAACGTATGAAACATATTTCTAAAGAAGTATAAGATTGTTGGTTCAATCATTTATGGCAACGAAATATATCTGAAACTTTAATTGCCATCTTGTAAGAAATTACAGTGACGAAATACACACTTTTTTGATGTTACGAATAATATTTCTTGGATTTTCTAAGGACTTATAGAACGCCCTAGTATTTATAATTTTCTCAAATGGGTAGTTATTACCATTATTTTTTACCTTATTAAGCAAAGAGAATACCTTTATACAGCGACCGGTTTTAAAAGATTTGACTATCCCTTTAGATTATTCTATATCCTTATTCCTCTTGTATCACGAAATAATATGTAATAAAACTATTTGTGCTAATGTTTATCGTGATAAGCAGAAGTAGATAGAAGAATAAGCTTTAGTAAGATAATTTGTTGTTAGGTGAATATAGCAGATCATATGTTTTCGGGCTTTTAAAGGATAACATTTACAAGTATTCTATCCAAACGAAGCTTATTCAAGAATTCTATTTATTTCCCATGGGGTCTGCAGCAAGACATGTGAAAATATCCAGTTAGACTTTTGACCTGCATCGATTTGAATGGAGCCAAACTGATCACTGGAAAATCGTTACATATTTTACAGTTTTATTAGCAATAATAAAGTGAATAATAATAATAATAATAATAATAATATTGTTTTATGACATTTTATTTCTGATAAAACGTTTTGTTGATATCCACTATAAATATGAAGAAGAAATATGTATTATCACTGATCTGATTTGTTAGCTATTCGTATAACATTTCCTGCTACGATATAAGCATATTGAATGGATTTTGTACTTGTGGTAAAGAAATATATTTCTCATTATGTGAATATATTTGGGTAGCAATACGGACAGAAGCGAATCACAATATTCATAAATGGTGATCATTATAATAAGATTGAGAAGAAGTTAGATTACCTGAAACTTAAACAAAACAATTGACAAATTTGCTAATTTGGGTGAGAAACAAAACGTCAGATCATAGAACTATTAATTATCAGCAACAACATTTAAAATAGTGGCTGTTTTTAAACTTCAGAATCTTTGATCGATATTTATCGCAAAAAGTGTAATGTTTGTCTTTACCAATCCTTGGATTTGTAGATTCTATCAGGTGCTTTCTATTTGTGTATTAGGAATTTATTGGATCTTTCTTATATGTTCACTTTAGGATATAGATTGTATAAGTCACTAGATATACCATTGTGTTTTAAGCACTGTTATTTTAAAACTATCAACTTAGTATGACATTTAAAATACACTTTAATTTCAAGCAATACATGCGCAAAGCGCATATGAAAAAATCTGATGTGTTACCTCACATGACTTTCTCTAGCTGTTCTACAAACTTCTTACATAAGATTGTTCTTCTTTCTGTATCTTGCTAATCGAGGTACTCATTAGCACAATGTTATTATTACTTAGTTCCTTATAAGTAGGAAGAAAATAAGGGAGTACACTAGGCTAAACCGATAGTCAAATGTTTTAAAAGCTGTCGTTATGCGACAAATCGCTTCTTTTCTTAGCCAGGAGTAGAACAAAAGAAAAACAGACACTCCCGTCTGAGAAAATTATAAGTACTTCACAACTGAAACTAATAACAATGAATATCACGAAAATTGTAAGCTCCAGGAAAAAAATGTATATGACATAATTTGTGTATTTTAACAAGACCTACATATTTTGTGTATTAAGTTTTGTCTATCCCTTGCGGTTTACTAGTTATGCCAAATTAAACAAAATTCACGCAGAATAAACAGGTCTTTAGAAGCTATTCCCAGAAAATTCAAGATATACATTTTATTTGTCAGGTAAATATCAGTAATATACGATATTTTAATCAAAATCGTTAGAGCCATTTTTAAGAAAATCAAAATTTTCGAAAAAAGTTCCATATAAAGGGTAGTTTGGTGTGGGGGGATTTTTCTCAAAATCTTCGTGGCGCATTCCTGGAAGATACTGAACTTTTCATTAGCTATTTTTCGTTTTTGAGTTGTTTTGTTCACAGACACACGGACACGCACACACACACACATGGACCTTTTTCTGAAAATGCTTTTTTTGGATACAGGGGGTCCTAAAACACGCATTTCCGGTGAAATCTCGGTATCGAATTTTTGGGTGGAATACAATACTACTCTATCCCTATGTACATTGTACATAAGGGGCTATAGAAAGTAAAAACAAGAATTTCGGATTGGTTTGAAACCGTGAAACATACAAATAGTTTTAAACACTACATGCGCAAAAGCATTGAGCACTCAGTTTGCACCGCTAGTATGACACTGAATAAGAAGTATTTAGCAGAGGGTTTACACTTAGGAAGCTTTCCGATTTCGTTAAAATGCGCTTGAAATCTGGGAAATTGCGGTCCACTTCACATGACTAAGAGGTGCAAACTTAGGGTTCCAAATAAATGATTCTTGCACCTTTTCTTCAAAGAGAAGTGCTATCTTTGGGCGATCAGTTGAACCCTCGTTACCGTGGCGAACTCCCGAACTAGAAGTTCCCTGATCAAGAAATACTGCTAGTATGGCCAATTTATCAACCGACATAGCGTGTTGGAACTTGAAATGGGTTGAGTTCTCCATAGAGAATGTCCGGCTGTCCCTAACGTTTTGAAAGCTGGACTGCGCCCTAAACAAACCTCTGTTTTCGTTCCTATACCCAAAATTACGCACGATTTGATAAGAAAGGATCTAATATTATGCAAATAAATATGTTCTCTTTCTTAAATAACCTAATTAGACATATTTAGGTTTTATCACGAAAAATAGCTTTCTATTAGGTCCTAACGTGAAGTTAAGTCGATTTAGGCTTTATAAAATTGACCGTATTACTCGCTGCTATCTAAAGTATTAAATTAAAATGAAAAGTAAAGGTTCAGAAATAAAATATGTCACAACCTAAGAATCCGGGGCTTATACATCACTAAATACAGGATGAGCTAAATTACTTTCTCGGACACGTATTATGTACATACTAGGCAGAGAGAAATTTCACCGGAAATACATGTTTTGATGTTTCCTGAATAAAAAAAGCATTTTTATTACAATGTCATATGTTTTAGACAATTTCATCAAAACTAAAACGCATTTCTTGAATTTTCTGGGAATAGCTTCCATAACTGGTAAACGTAAGTGATATGCAAACACCAAAATTGTAGATCTTCTTAAAACATACAATTTATGTCATATGCATATTTTTTGTGGAATTGACCGTTTCTGAGATATTCCTTTGGAAATCGTTACTTGTTTTTATTTATTCTGGTTAAAGGACATAATATCTTATAAAACCATTCTGCTAATGTTTATCTTGGTAAACTTGGAATAGAAAGAAATTTATTAAGAAACGTTTCCTGTAGTATAAATAGGAATGTTATGTGAGTGTGGCACATCAGCATATTTTTCATATTAAGCTCTTTACATTGAAAGTTTCCACAACTTTGCCTACTTTATACAACTGATTGAACATTAATATTATTATATTCATTATAATATTATTATAGTTATGATCTTATACATTATTATATCTTGATCTATGAAGCACGGTTTACACTGCGTCTGGCCGGGACTCCTGCGCTGTATTATTTTTTCTTATTCCTCTTTTGTTACTTTTTTCCTAAATTTCCTGTATTTACCGTTTTCTGTTTTATGACAAATACACATAATCATTCACTTACACAAAAACACCCATGCCCAAGGCGGGACTCAAAATCACGATCCCCTGCGCCGCGAAGCACCAAAAGGAGGCGCTTCAGCGAGCTTGGCCATGGGGACCGGTACGCTGTTAGAAGACGCTTGTGGTTGTGTAGTCTACTGGTAACGGTCCAGAAGTCCAGGTGAGAGCTCAAATGTTTGTTTAGACAGGAAGATACAGTATTCTTAAGTACACGCAGCCACAACTCAACGAACTGGGCCAGCCCTTGAGGCTTTTACAACTGAGTTTGCGTGAGGGTAGCTTTGCCAACCTTCGACCGGTCATAACAAAATAAACCGTAATTCTGAACGGAAAACCGCCAAATTTTATCAATATAAACAGACAAAATAAAAATGTAAAATATGTCAATAAACATAACAAAATAACTCATCATAATTAATTCTCCAAAAGGAAGGATGCTTTATCATATCCAGTGGTTGTACAAAGCCGATTTCTGTGTCTCATTTTAATATTAAATTAATTTGGCCAGTGCTCCATAAAAATCAGCATTCGAGTGCGGCAACTTAGGGCTGAAAAATAAAGTAAAAAAAAAAAAAAATAATAAAAAAGAAAAAAAAAACTCAAACAGAAGATTCTTCCGCACCGTCCTAAAATAACAATAATCGTCACCAAATCTCATCAACTTCATTTGAGTTACTGACATCTTCTACACAGCTGAGGAAGCGGAGTCAATGTTTTTTTTTTTTTTTTTTTTTAAACAGTAACGGAGTCTGATCAGGACTCCGGTACTGTATCCCTATTTACATTTCCCCCCGTAGGTTTTGCTGATTACTGGTTTTACTGTTTCTTTTACAAACATATACACATTGCACAAACATATAACATCCATGCCCAAGGTGGGACTCGAACCCACGATCCCCTGCCCACGAAGCACCAAAGCGAGACGTTTTAGCGAGCGTGGCCATGGGGACCGGCATGTTCGGCATTCGTTGCTGACCTCCCTCCCCTCTCACCATTTGTCACCGCATCATTACAAAGAATACCTAGCCTGGCTATTATAATATTATATATTGAAAATTTGTGCACAGTAATATTGCATCACAAGCGAGTCATACTTAAATGTAAATGGCGTGTCATTTATGGACGCTCTTTAACTGCAGTGGTTCTCAGCGTCCCATTCTATATTGGGTGTGAAAGACCGCTTAATTTTGCTCAGAGGCCTCTCTATCAGGCTTGAGGTTCTTTTACGTGCCGTAAATCTACGACACGGGACCAACGGTTTTACTTCCCTTCCGAAGGAAGCCATGCTAAGGATTTTTACATCCGAAAAAAGCCATCGTCCTCCGCCGGGTTTGAACCCGCGACCTCGGGTATATGATGTTAGCATGGTAACCATTACACCACGGAGGGCGACCCAGTCATACTTAATTCCCTATATGGACGCTTGAATAACATTTCTATTATTCATTCATAAATTTGTAATTCGCTACTTGCCACGTGAACTTTTTAATACCTTGTCTTTTATTTGGTCTCTGATCTGGGCCTTTGAAGGTCAGAGGAGGAGAAGTCTCTCACTTAAGTTTACATTGTACTATCACTAATTTTTGTGTTTTATAGTTAGAACTATTTTTATGTTATATGTAAATATTTGAGAAAAACAACTTCCCTTATTTATGGGCTGTCAAAAAGGACCAAGAAAAATTAAGTATTGAAATAAATTTTGTGTGTGAAATACATTAGTTTATATATAATACATGAATGGAAATTAAAAATTGTTGTGTAAATTGTTGTTCAAAATAAATAGGGATCCATAATGCAAGGCTCCCCGCACTTTGAATCTTCTTCACCCGTAGACCATACCCTTTTGCTTTTTTCTTCTTCTTTCTCTATTATTATATATCTAATTGTAAACATTATCTTCATATTTTTACTAAAACAATTATTAATACTGTTGTAGTATTGTATAAATAATAACAATACTAATATATAGTCGAGAATGAATTAGAAATCTAACGATTATCTGTTAGTAGCTATTTTAAGCCACATATTAATTACACATATTCGAAGATGTGCTTTGTATACAAATAGGTAGTGCGCCAGATTTCTAACGCAGTCAATACTAATTAAATGCACTTGTGTCGAAAGTGGTGACTGTTAGAAATATGAGAAAGCTCGTAAATAAAATAATTGAAGCGGAAATAAGTAGTTCTACTACAGTAGAGATCTTATTGTCATATTGGAATAAAATAGACGGGAACACTATGTATATGAAAAGGTACAAATATCGTGTCTTTGCTGCTATACACTGTCCTTGTAAAGCAAAATGCCTTTTAAATACACGCCCCAGCAAAATGTGGGATTGTATGCTGGCTTGCACATAGTAGCAGGATATTAAATTGATAGACGGGCAATTTCATATTTTCCAGCAGGAAGCGGTGGCTACAGAGATATTCATGCGCACGTCGCCTCATATAAGCTCTCTGTAATGGTGTCAAAAAACTCATATTCTAGCAAAGACCGAGGGTACAGCAATATCAAGATCTTAACAGCGTTCATTTCTGTCGTCCTTTTGCCATCTTTTATTACTCGCTGTGGGCTGACGTAAATGAAAAAGTATGATGGGCCATTTACATACCTCCTTTTGCTCTTTTGATAAATGTGTCAAATATTTAAATTATGATCACTTAAGTTAGATTTTATGGAAAGCAACCATACTGAAAGTATTTTACGTTTTGTTTACCATACTGCTAGGAATTTTAAGATTATTCATGTGCGGTTTATCCGACTGCGGACGATCCGTGTCTCTAAAAAATGCCTTACTTTTCTCTAGGAAACGATGAGTACCATTTCCATTGCTTATATGACCGTCGCATGAGCAAAGTAGCGTTTCCATTGTAACCTACCAGCCTGTTCCAGTAAAACGGAAACAAAATCAGTGTTCTGATGGTTATCAGTGTTGTTAACGAAGCAAGTTAAAATACATTTGTAAAAGAGATGCGAAGAAACGTAAAAAACAAACAAACAAACAAAAAGAAAAACAAACATATATGAACATTAAAACAAAGTTAGAATTAATTGAAATATTAAGAAGGAGGGAAACTGCTGTAAAACAAAGTGGTGATTATTGTATTCGAATGCAAATTCTTCGGAATATTAAAACAAATGGAGAAAATACAGTATTTGTCTGGAGCTGGGATTCTAACTGGGCCAACTACACGAAAAAATATCACACTTTTACTTTCTCTACACGTACATGTACATAGTGCATAGAGAAGGTATTGCATTTCAGACATACCGAGAATTCACCATTAATACATGTTTTGGGTCCCCCTTAATCCAAAACTAAGCATTTTTAGAAAAAGGTCCATGTGTGCATGTGTGTGTCTGTGGACATCATAGCTCAAAAACGAAAAGATCGTTGAATACCAAACTTGTTATTTCAATGCTAAGTTTGGTATCTTCCAAGTATGCGACACTAAGATTAAAAAAAAAAAAAAAAAAAAACCCAACCACCTTTTACATTGAACTTTTTCAAAAATGTTGTTTTTCTCTAAAATGCCTCTAACGATTTTGATTTAGATATCGTATATTAAAGATATTTGCCCGACAAATAAAATGTGTATCTTGAATTTTCTGAGTGTAGCCTCTGAAGAGTACTTTATTTGGATTCATTTTACGAAATGTTGTATTACTTGTGGTGGGGGGATTTTTTTTTTCAAAATCCTCGTGTCACACCCTTGGAAGATACTCAACCTAATTACCAAGTTTGGTATTTAACGGTCTTTTCGTTTTGGGGCTATGCTGTCCACAGACACACACACACGGACCTTTTTTTAAAAATCTGAGGTGTTACATTCACGTGACTTTCTCTACATCTGTGCAACAAATTATTTTTAAAAAAATTATGCTTCTATTTACTTCATGGTAATTGAGAAAAAATTAGCAGAAATAATTATATTTCTTGCTTAATTGTAAGTAGAAGCGAAATAAGAAAGTGCTATAGGTTAAAGTGATAGTAAAAAGCTGGTTGCTATGTGACTGAGGTTCCTTTGTTTGTATGGATAGGAGTTGAGAAATTCCTGTGAGAAAATTATGTTTTTCCAAGCTGAAACCAAAAACAAGGCACATCTAAAAAAAACGATCAACGCCAGGAAAAAAATGTATATAATATAAATTGTGTGTCTTAAAGGGCTCTACATTGTTTGTGTTATACGCTTTTGTCCATCTCTTATGGTTTAGCTGTTATGCAAAATTCCGTAAAGTTCATCCAGAATAAAGTAGTCTTCAGAGGCTATTCCCAGAGAATACAAGATATACATTTTATTTGTCAAGTAAATTTCTTTAATATATGATATTTTAATCAAAATCGCTAGACCCATTTTTAAGAAAATTAAAAATTTAGAAAACAGTTCCATGTGGAGGGTAGTTGGGGGTGGAGGGACTTTTCTCAAAATCATGTGGCATCCCTGGAAGATACTAAACCTAAATACCAAGTTTGGTATTTTACCGACTTTTCGATTTTGAGTTATCGTGTTCACAGATACACGAACACACGGACACACGGACACAAACACGGACCTTTTTCTGAAAATGCTTTTTTTTATACAGGGTACCCTAAAACATATATTTCCGGTGAATACCTTCTCTATACACTATGTACATAGTACGTATAGAGAAAGTCATAAATAAATGAAAAATCTGATGTGTTCCATTCACATGACTTTCTCTACATCTATGCAACAAATTATTGCTAAAAAGCTTATGCTTCTATTTACTTCATGCTAATCGAGAAAAAACTAGCAGAAATAGTCTTATTACTTACTTCCTTATAAGTAGGAGCGAAATAAGGAAATACCATAGGTTAAAGTGATAGTCAAAAGTTGGTTGCTATGTGAATGAAGTTCTTTGTTTGTATGGATAGGAGTTGATAAATTCCTGTATGAGAAAAGTCAAGTTTCTCAAAGTTAAAACCCAAAACAAGGAATATTTCATAAATGATCAGCTCCACAAAAAAAAAAAAAAAAAAAAAAAAAAAATGTTTACAACATAAATTATGTGTTTTGAAGTGTTTCTTCATTTTTTGTGTGGTAAGTTTTTGTCCATTTCTTACGGTTTAGCAGTTCTGCAAAATACCGTAAAATTCATCCAAAATAAAGTAGTCTTCAGAGGCTATTACCAGAAAATTAAAAATATACATTTGATTTGTAATTGTATTATCTTTAATAATCGACATTTTAATCAAAATAGTTAGAGCCATTTTTTTAGAAAATCAAAATGTTCGAAAAAAGCTCCATGTAAAGGGTAGTTTGCGGTGGGGGAATTCTTCTCAAAATCTTCGTGTCGCATGCCTACAAGATACTAAACTTAAATACCAAGTTTTTTATTTTAGCGAATTTTCGTTTTTGAGTTATCGTGTTCACAGACACATGGACACACACACAAGAAGCTTTTTCTGAAAATACTTTTTTTGGATATAGGGGACCCTAAAACATATATTTCTGGTGACATCCCTGTATCGAATTTTTGAGTGGACGTGCAATACCTTCTCTATACACTATGTACATAGTACATTCTTATGTGTTTCATTCACATGACTTTCTCTACAATTCTGCAGAAATTATTGTTAAAAGGCTTATGTTTCTATTTGCTTCATGCTAATTGAGAAAACATTAGCAGAAATAGTCTTATTAGCTGTTTCCTTGCAAGTAGAAGGGAAATTAGGAAGTACCGTAGGTTAAACTGATAGTCAAAAACTGGTTGCTATATGACTGAAGTTCCTTTGTTTGTATGGACAGGAGTTGACAAATTCCCGTAAGAGAAAAACAAGTTTTCCATAGCTGAAATCAAAAACAAGAATATCTCAAAAACAATCCACACCATGAAAAAAATGTATAACATAAATTATGTGTTTTAAAGTGCTCTACATTTGTTGTGTGGTAAACTTAGTCCATCTATTACGGTTTAGCAGTTATGCAAAATTCCGTAAAATTTACTCAGAGTAAAGTATTCTTCAGAGGCTATTCCCAGAAAATTCAAAATATACATTTTATATACGATATTTTAATCAAATAGAGCCATTTTTTGGAAAATACAAATTTTCGAAAAATGTTCCAGGTAAAGAGTAGTTTGTTGCTGGGGAACTTTTCTCAAAATCTTCGTATCGCATCCCTGGAAGATACTAAACTTAAATACCAAGTTTGGCATTTTACCGACTTTTCGTTTTTCAGTTATCGTGTTCACAGACACATGGACACACTGACACACACATACACACACGGACATTTTTTTGAAAACACTTTTTTTCGATACAGGGGACCCTAAAACATATATTTCGTATTTTTTGGTGGAATGCAATACCTTCTCTATACACTATGTACATAGTACGTGTAGAGAAAGTGAAAATACAGAAAATAAATTAAACAAAGATAAACTACTTTTTCTATCTGCACCGTAAATTAAGCATTCAACCATTTAATTTGTATTGGTAACCAGTAAATTAGCTTAACGTCCTTTATCCTGGTTGGTCATACCGGACCATGAATGAAATCTGTGAAATAATGCTCAAATATTCTTGGGGTGCATGGAGCTTTAAGCTACACCACATTCCTCTTTTCAGGTTAAGGGAAAACCCCGAAAAAAATTAGGGTAATTCGCACCAAGTGAGATTGAACTCGCGACCTGTTGAATGTCAGACAGACTCTTTTCTGTTTGTGATATTTGTGTAGTTCGATATATTCATTCGTATTTTAATTTAGAATCAGTTTTTTTTTTTAAATCTTTATAAGCACTCATTTTCCTCATATCAAGTTTAATGTACTTCATTAAATTAAGTATATATCGCTAAAATAAGTATATATTTTAGTATACTTTTCACTTCACTAGAACTATAATTTTATCCAGTTTTCACTACTTTACATGAAACACCGTCCTAATGGCTTTCTTCATGCCCTAAAAGTCCTCAACAACTGCCCCGGGCCCTCTCTCTGTATTCGGCTGTTGTCGCCACTCCGTTTGTCCCTTTTCCTTTACGGTTCTAACCCCTGTCACCTCTGATTATGCCCCCATAGCGTGTAATTTACCTCTAGTGTTTGTAATAGTTTATATTTAACTTTGCCTAATATTGTCAAGGGGAAAAGTCTGTGGGTGTTGTGTAGTCCGTAATCTAATTGTTATTATTAATATGTTAGATCTTAGTTTGTTCTTTATTGTACGACTATGTACTTATTTCATTTCTACTTCGCTCTCTCTTCTTTTTCTCCTTCACTCTCCTTTCCTGCTACCTCACCTTCCCCTAATCTTTCTTCTTCTTGTTCTCTTCCTTCTCTCCCTCTTCTTCTATGTGCCTTTTTTCCTCTCTCTTTTGTTCACTATATAGTATAAATCTCCTACTACTTCTTATTTTTACATTCTCTCTATTCTTCTGTGTACATTGTGTATAGAGAAGGTATTGTAATGCCTCCAAAAATTCAATGCCCAGATCTCACAGGAAATACATGTTTTGGGTCCCCCTGAATCCAAAACAAGCTTCTTTGGAAAAAGGTCCGTGGGTGTGCCTGTGTGTGTATGTGTGTGCGTCTGTGTATAGCATAGCTCAAAAACGAAAATACCATGAAATAACAAACTTGGTATTTAAGTTTGGTATCTTGCAACGATGCGACACACTCCCAACATGGAACTTTTTTCAAAAAATTTGATTTTCTTTAAAATGGCTCTATCGATTTAGATTAAAATATCGTATATTAAAGCTATTTTCCTGACAAACAATAAGTATATCTGGAATTTTCTGGGAATAGCCTCAGAAGACTACTTTATTCTGGATGAATTTTACGGAATTTTGTATAACTGTTAAACCGTAAGAGATGGACAAATACTTAAACACAAAAATGTAGAGAACCTTAAAACACACAATTTATCTTATATGCATTTTTTTCGTGGAGTTGATCGTTTTTGAGATACTCCTTGTTTTTGATTTCAGCTTTAAAAACATACTTTTCTCATACAGGAATTTGTTAATTCCTATGCATACAAATAAAGGAGATTCAGTCACATAGCAACCAACTTTTGAATGTCACTTTAACCTATGGTACTCCCTTATTTCGCTTCTAATTACAAGGAAGCAAGTAATAAGACTTTTTTCTACTTATTTTTTTTCGATTAGCATTAAGTAAATAAAAACATTAGCTTTTTAAGAATAATGTGTTGCAGAGATGTAGAGAAAGTCATGTGAATGGAACACATCAGATTTTCACTTTCTCTACACGTACTATGTACATAGTGTATAGAGAAGGTATTGTAATCTACCCAAAAATTCGATACCGAGATTTCACCAGAAATACATGTTTTGGTACCTCCTAAATACAAAAAAAAAGCGTTTTTAGAAAAAGTCCATGTGTGTGACTGTCTGTCTGTCGGTTTGTGTGTGAGTGTGTGTGTGTGTGTGTGTGTGTGTTTGTCTGTGGACAGCATAGCTCAAAAACGAAAAGTCCGTCAAAAACCAAACTTGGCATTTAGGATTGGTTTCTTCCAAGGATGCGACACGAAGATTTTCAAGAAAAGCCTCCAACCCCGAACTACCCTTTATCTGAAGCTTTTTTCAAAAATGTTGGTTATACAATTTTGCACTGAAATACATGGTCAATAATGTAGACTAATTAGTGCTCTTAGAAAAGTGAAACAGAATATTATCTAAACTGCAAGAGAAAAAAATCTTATGTGTTCCATTCACATGACTTTCCCTGCATCTCTGCAACAAATTATTGTTAAAAGCTTATTGTTCTATTTACTTAATGCTAATCGAAAAAATACCAAAAATAATCTTATTACTTGCTTCCTTGTAAGTAGAAGCGAAATAAGTAAATACCTCAAGTTAAAGGGATAGTCGAAAGCTAGTTGCTATGTGACAGAAGTTCCTTTGTTGACAATATCTTGTATGAGAAACGTATATGTTTTAAAGCTGAAACCAAAAAGAAGGAAGATCTCAAAAACGATCAACTCTATGAAAAAATGTTTTTAACATAAATTGTGTGTTTTAAAGTGCTCTACATTTTTTGTCTCTTATCGTTTAGCAGATATGCAAAATTCCGTATAGTTCAGCCAGAATAAAGTAGTCTTCAGAGGCTATTCCCAGAAAATTCAAGATATACTTTTTATTTGTCAGGTAAATATCTTTTTAATATACGATATTTTAATCAAACTCGTTAGAGTCATTTTTGAAAAAATCTAAATTTTCGAAAAAAATTCCATGTAAAGGGTAGTTTGGAGTGGGGGAATTTTCTCAAAATCTTCCTATCTCATCCCTGGAAGATACTTAACTTAAATGCCAAGTTTGGTATTTTACCCAATTTTCGTTTTTGAGTTATCGTGTTATCGCACACGCACACACACACACACACACACACACACACACACACACGGACCTTTTTGTAAAAACTCTTTTTTTTGGATACAGGGGACCTAAAACATATATTTCCGGTGAAATCTCGGTATTGAATTTTTGGGTGAAACACCTTCTTTATGCATTATGTACCTAGTACGTGTAGAGAAAGTAAAAAGAGGAAAAGTAAACATCCATGAAACTGTTCCACATTGAGATTTAGTAACTTGGAGCGACAAAAATATTTTAAATAATTGCAGTTTGATTATCCATCTTGAAAATGTTAGCTTTAGAGCATTAATTAGAACAATGAAAAGTGAAAATTAAATTGCCTAGACCTATTGTGCAACTATTAACACAAGATTTTTTTTCATAATAGACTCATATCATAAATGTGTGGATAAATTTGTATTCAAAAAGTAATAAATAAAGTACATTACTCAAAAACATTTTCGTTAATTTAAAATTAATTACCGAAAGAATACAATTATCTCAGTATTTTAGCAACAACTGATTTCCATTTCCTTGCCTCCTGGACCCGTTACCTAGCTTTTGTGGGAGTGACGGGTGTCGCATTTTGAGGCACCGTATCCATCACGCAGCACTTACAAAAACAGGAGCACTTGTCTTTATAATATAATATGTAGTGATACTGCTCACAGTTAAAAAAACTGAAAACATCTGTAATATAATTAATTTTATAATATAGCAATTTTAAGCAGAACACACAATATTATTTTCACCACTACAGCAGCCATATTGCTGCCAGTCACGTGAACAGAATGGAGACAACCTATAGGTAGTTTAGGAGATTGCCCTTCTTGATAGCAACCGATAGAGGAGATTGTCCTGTTTGAAACCAACATTTAATTTTTCTTTGTTTTTTGTTTGTTTTGTTTTTGTTTTTGTTTTTAGCTTAACGTCCTTTAACCTGGTTGGTCATATCGGACGAGGAATGAAATTTATGAAATGATACTCAAATGATCACGGGGTCCATGAAGCTTAAAGTTACTCGATATTCGTCTTCTCAGGATAAGGAAAAACTCTGAAAAAAACCTTACCCGGGTAACTTACCCTAAGCGAGATTCGAATGTTGAATGCGGGGCAGCCACCACACAACCCAAGCGCGCGTCATTTGATTTTAATGCACTGGAAAGATGGCATTTTGTTCATTTAGCCTTCAGCCTTTAGATACTAAAGGCCTCAATTATCTTCTTCTTCCTCTCTTGCCTCTTCATCCTCTCTTTTCTTTCTTTCTGTGAAATATATTTTTGCATTCGTATGCGTTCTGATCTTGCTATTATTTCTTCTTCCATGCCTCTTTCTTCCTCTCTCTTTTGATCACCATATATTATAAATCTCCTACTACTTTCTATGTGTCCTAATATTATCCAAGCTATCTTATTTTATTATAATTATCTTCTTCTTCCCCTCTTACTTCTTCATCCTCTTTTCTCTCTCGTTGTTGCATTCGTACGCGTTCTGATCTTGCTATTATTTCCTCTTGGTTCGTTCTTAGTATCTCCTGTTGTGGTATCTGCGCTTTCCTCGCTAAGTTACTATTTTTAAAGCAATTTGCTTTAAGTATGTTTACAGTTTTTCGCAACAATTAGCCGCTCAACGCCATTGTTTTATTCTCTAATCGATCTGTATACTGAGCATATTTAAATAAAAGTGCTACAACTTCTTGAGTTTAACATATTATACATATTATCGTCCTGTATTCTGTTTTCCTCCAATAACGTTATACAGTCACCTAAAACCCCACCGTAAATATTTCTGAAGTGGTAGGTGCTATTGATGTGCGGCTTTCTCAGAATTGAACTGTAGGTAAGAGCTCGCATTTGCAGCGGATAGACAGACTTTTATACTTTTTAGAAATTGCATTTATCTATAAAAGCTACAATTTTTAAATAGAACAATGCTTATTGACATTAAGAAAACAAAGGGTAGAGTAAATTAAAATGTCAATGGTGTTTTTTACACTATTCTAATGCAAGTAGTTTACGAGAAATCGTTATTTGTACAAAACGGGACAACAAAAGTGAATGAAGTAAAGCTGAGAATTCTGACAAGTAAAGAAAAATGTACCCTCAAAGCTCCAATACAAAACTTCCAGTCTGCTATGTTAAGATTGCTGTACACGTTCAGCGGAAATTTCAGCACAGGCAGCAGTAATACGCCGTTTCATATCTTCTGGTGTAGTTGGCTTGTCCTTGTAGACAGTGTCTTTAGCTTCCCCCACAGAAAAAAAAATCTTAAGAAGTCAAATCTAGTGCACGGGCCGGCCAAGATACAGGTCCCCTTCGTCCAATCCCACGATTTTTAAACAATCCTTGAAGATAATATATTGGATTAATTGTTTTTTCACACTAGCCGTGTGTAGGACATGAGTTGGCTAGGCAGAGTCAGACTGAAAAAAATAAAAAAAAATTGAATGCCACAGCCTGAATTTGAACGATGGGTCTCCCGATCTCTAGACGTTTGTTCTGTCACTGAGCTACAATTGCAACATGCCGGCATAGCACTGAATCCCTCAACTGACTCGCATGTTTCCCGGTAAACCACAAGGTGATCTCAAATTATTTTGAGATGACAGCCCCAATGGCGATTTACAATGTTTTAAGTACTTAAGTCCCAGGATTCATAGTGTAGCAAACTATTAGTTGTAGTAATTCGTGCACTATACAGTCTGAATATCAATAGCAGAAATATTTACGGTGCAAGTTTTAGGTGACACACTTTGTATAGCCCTTGGCCTGTAAGGTAATGGGCCATCATCATTTCTTTGGTAGGTTGAATGTGCTTAGCTTAGTTTTTGCGAGATATTATAAAATAAGTTAAAGGTTTTCTTCCTGCTTCAGCATTTTCACAATCTCGCTCCGTTGAATCTTTGAATTAAATTCTTTTAACACGAATTATATTCTTATTTTGTCTGCCAATTATTGTATAAACTCCCTTGGACAAAAAAAAAAAAAACAAAAACAAAAAAAAACTGCACTTTATTAATAACTTTATTAATAAACCAATTGGCATAATCTACTATAAGCTACTAATAGGGCCACAGTGTGCAAAGTTCTTAGAACTGCCGTAAATCTTGGCAGCACTTTCCTCTTAGACCTTAATAGAGCTTTTATCTGTATGTCTTTCATTCTCATTGAGCGGAAGCCTGTCCCATGATTTGTTTGGTAGCTTAACGTCCTTTAACCTGTTTGGTCTTATCGGACGATGAATGAAATTGATGAAATGATGCTCAAATGATCTCGGGGTCCATTGAGCTTAAAGTTACTCGACATTCGTCTTCTCAGGATAAGGGAAAACCCCGAAAAAAACCTTATCCAGGGTAACTCACCCTAAGCGAGATTCGAACTCACGACCTGTTAAATGTGAAGCAGACATGCTACCACCACATTACCCAGGCGGACGCCATTTTTATTGATGCAGAATTACTTGTAAGGCAAATAAAAGTAGGCCTTTTTTTTAATATATTTGCACTATTCTAGCTAATATTATCATGGTTTTTGCAGATACTATTTTGAAGATATTCAATATATTTTCTAAAAATTTCAACATTTAACTAAAATATGTATTTAGATGCATGCATTCTGACTTACATGGAGCAACCTGTAGTTTAGTATTACTGCACCAATTTTTACTTTCTCTACACGTACTATGTACATAGTGTATGGAGAAAATATTGCATTCCACCCAAAAATTCGATAGCGAGATTTCACTGGAAATAGTCGTTTTAGGGTCCCCTGTATTCAAAAACAGTAGTCTTAGAAAAATATGCAGTAAATATAGTGTAATTTTATTTCTCAGGGCTACGAATACCTCGTTTATTATACCATCAGGCCCTGCTCCTTTCTTCCTTTTTACTTTCTCTATACGTACTACGTACATAGTGTCTAGAGAAGGTATTGCACTCTACAAAAAATTCGATACCGAGATTTTACTGGAAATATATGTTATAGGATCCTCTGTATCCAAAAAAAGTATTTTCAGAAAAAGATCCGTGTGTCTGAGTGTGAGTGTCCGTGTGCCTGTGAACATGATAACTCAAAAACTAAGAGTCGCTAAAATACCAAACTTGGTATTTAAGTTTAGTAACTTCCTGGGATGCCTCACGAAGATTTTCAGAAAAATCCCTCCACCCCAAACTACCCTTTCTAAAAAATGGCTCAAACGATTTTGATTAAAATATCATATATTAAGGGTATTTACCTGACAAATAAAATGTATAATTTGAATTTTCTGGGAATAGCCTCTGAAGACTACTTAATTCTGAGTGGATTTTACGGCATTTTGTATAAC